>JAMKCH010040986.1:0-11293 GCA_023653785.1 Ophioderma brevispina | reverse complement strand
AACGCGAAATGGCCTCAAAATCCATTCTACTATTGACAAGTTTCAAATTATTTGAACCCTATAGATAATACAGTATACATGTATAAGTCGTCTGCTAGAACGCGTACTGATATATGTGGCGCGGTCTATCTTACCATTTGGGTTTGTAAAATTAACAAGTTGCCGCTTTTACTATATTTACATCAATGCAGAAATTCACAGCTTTCATTGACACCATTGTTACTTCCTTAGTCCAAAATAGTCGACAAGAGATCGCCGGGTTAAAACATGTTTGCGCTATGTTTTAAACAGGAGTACTTTGTATCCCACGATTGTGCTGAACTATTAGCTCTATCCTCCCCCCCCCATTTAGCCCCACCCCTTCACACACACTTGGTATAATTCATGCAGTAAGCACTTCATGGTCGCCAGACCGGTTGCCGCATTGTTTGATTAACGTACGATACCGTTTGCGCACTATTAGCTAGCTATCAAGTAAGCGCGAACCTGCTTTTTACAAGACGGTCTTCAGGCCGCCTTGTTGTGTTTGAGGGTCTTACAAGACGGCCTTCAGGGGCCGTCTTGTTTGTTTTGAATCAGTCGTTTTCTTCTTTTTTGGCAACACGTCAGGGCAACATTTCAAATGCTAATAGTTTTGTAATGGTTTGACGTATTGCTGTACGCATCACTTGCACCCAAATGACCGCTGGGTAATCTCATTAATGGACATTATGACTTTCACCCCTATCGGGGTCATCTAGGGGTCACAGGGGTCAAAAGTGTGATTTTCTGCAAAATGTATCCCCCTACAGTTTACATTGCATGGTAACGTGACTCATGCATGTGAAGAGCTTAGGACCCCTCACAAAAGGTATGGGTCGAGAGGTCAATTGGGGTCATAAGGGGGCACTTCGGTCTTAATGTGAAAAATCTTCAAAATTTTTCAAAATCGCTATCTGCTCTATGCAAAATTGCATGGTCACATTGACTCATACATACGGAGCAGCTTAAGACCCTTCACAAAACGCCTGTGCTCGGAATGGGGGTCAAAGGTCATTAAGGGGGAACTTCCGTTCCAAAACCAAAAAAATTGCAAAATATTCAAAAATGTTTATCTCAAAAACCAAACATAGTTCAGTGACTTAACTGCAGATATGCTGTCATGTTACATGGGGTATGCAAGGTATTTTTTATTTTGGAGGCAAAGGTATTAAGGGTCAGTCCGGTTTAAGGTAAATAATTTCAAGAATTTTTATCTCCAGAACTAAGCATAGTAGAATTTTTTTATTTGCATTGGAACAATGAGCATTTTTTTGTGTACACGAGGTTTTTTTTTTATATCGGGATCAAGGTCATTAAGGAGGTCCACAAGGTCAATTTTGCCAAAAAAATGTTAAAACTAAGACCAAATTGGATTTATCTTAGCCTAAAGGTGACAGATAAAGCCCGTTAGTACTACAGTATGTAACATAATAGTAGAAGAGGTCTAGGATAGTCTCGACCCAAAGGTCAAAGTGTCAAGTACAAAGGTCAAAAATTTACAAAAGCTCCGATTGAACGGAAATTGACACGGAAATAATCCTCGGGATATCGTAATACAGAAAATTACAGTTGACCCTATTCGTGACCCAGGGGTCACGTTAGAGAGGTGCAAGGTCAAATCCCTGACATGCTTGGACAGAGTCAAAAACGCTTTGTCCGATTCAAACCAAAATCAGTCAGCAGAACAAGTGTTAAGAGCTTTGTATGGGTTGTACAGTTTCCGGTCAAAGGTCACGAAGAGGTCAATATGGCCAATTTAGGGGCAAAAATCCGAGAAATGCTTCTTCTCCTACAAAGAGGGGCACTGATGAAGTCAATCAGCCAAGGCATCGCCTATGACCAGTGTCTATGGGATATTAACAGATTTGAAATCAGTGGTCGGAAGGGGTCATTTTGAGGTCATATCGTGATTTTATATTTCCAAGCGGATTTGCGCAGAGTTTCTTCAAAATGCAGTATGTTCAGCCAAAATTAAATTTTCATGTGCAAAAGACATCAGACTTGATGAGGAACAAAACCAGCCCGTTCCCGCAACGCGAAATGGCCTCAAAATCCATTCTACTATTGACAAGTTTCAATATTGAAACCCTATAGTATAATACAGTTAGATCATGTATTTACGTCGTCTGCTAGGGAACCGCGTACTGATATAGGTGGCGCTGGGCTATATTACGATTGTGGGTTTGTAAACATTAAACCAATTTTGCCGCTTTTCCTAAATTATATCAATGCAGCAAATTCACAGCTTTAATTTGACACCAATTTTACTTCCTTAGTCCAAAAAGGCGACAAGATATCGCCTAAAAAAGATTGCGCTCGTTTTAAAAAGGGAGTACTTTGTATCCCACGATTTTGCCTGAACTATTTAGGCTCTATCCCCCCCCCCCATTTCGGCCCCCCCCCCCTTCAACACACTTGGTATTAATTCAGCAGTCAAGCACTTTCATTGTCGCTGTCAGAACACTCTTGCCGCCTTTTTATTAACGTCCGATACCGTTTGCGCACTAATAAGCTAGCTATCAGTAAGCGCGAACCTGTTTTTTACAAGACGGCCTTCAGGCCGTCCTTTTCTGTTTTTTGATGAGGTTCTTACACAGACGGCCTTGCAGGCCGTCCTTGGTTGTTTTTTGAGGCGTTCTTTTCTCTTTCTGGGCAACCCACGTAAGGGCAACATTTCAAAATGTAATAGTTTTGTCATGGTTTGACGTAGACTGACCAGACTTGCACCAAATGGCCGCTGGGGTCATCTCATCATGACATATGACTTTACCCCTATGCGGGGTCATCTCGGGTCACAGGGGTCAAAATGTGATTTTCTTGAAAAACGGATCTCCTCCTTACAGTTTAAACTGCATGGTAACGGGACTCATGCATGTGAAGCTGCTTAGGACCCTTCACAAAAGTTATGGGTCGAGAGGTCAATCTGGGGGTAATTAAGGGGGGCACTTTTCCGGATTAGTGGAAACAAATATTCAAAAAAATGTTTCACAAAATAGCTATCTGCTATATGCAACAATGCATGGTTCAATGACTAGACATACGGAGCAGGATTAAGACCCTTCCACAAAACGCTGTGATTTCGGAATGGGGGGGGGTCAAAGGTCTTACAGGGGGGAACTTCCGTTCCAAAACCAACAAATAAAAATGGGCAAAATATTCAAAAATGTTTATCTCAAAACCCAAAATAGTACAGGACCTTTAATTGCCAAGAGATGCTTTCATGTTACATGGTGGATGCAACGGTATTTTTATTTTGGTCTTCTTTCTTGCAGTAAGGGTCATTAAGTTCATTTCCGTTTGTAAGGTTAAATTCAAGAATTTTATCTCCAGAACGAAGCATAGTAGAATTTTATTTATTTTGCATTGGAACAATTTGCATTTTTGTTGTGTAACACGAGGGTTTTTTGTTTTATATCGGGATCAAAGGTCATTAAGGGGGTCAAAAGGTCACTTTTGCAAAAAAATGTAAAAATAAGACAAAGTTTGGGTGATTTATCTGTAGCCTAAAGGCGGACAGATAAAGCGTTCCGTTATTACTACAGGTGATGTAAAATTAATAAGTAGAAGAGGTCTATGATAGTCTCGACCCCAAAGGTCAAAGTTCAAGGTCAAAAGGTAAAATTTACAAACAAGCTACGATTTGTGAACTGGAAATTTGACAGGATAATACTCGGGCTATCGTAAATTACAAGAAAAAAAAAAACTTACAGAGTTGACCATATTCGTTGACCCAGGGGTCACGTTTAGAGAGGTGCAAAAAGGTCAAAATCCCTGACAGATTGGACAGAGTCAAAACGCTTTGTCCGATTCAAACCAAAAACGGTTCAGCCAGAACAAGGTGTTCAGAGCTTTTTATGGGTTGTACACAGTTTCCTGTCAAAGGTCACGTAGAGGTCAATATGGCCAATTAGGTCAAAATCCTAAGAAATGCTTCTTCTCCCACAAAGAGGGCCGCATGATGATCGCACTCATGACATGCATCGCTATGACCGTGTCTTGGGATATCCACCGATTTGAAATCAGTGGTCAGGAAGGGTCATTTGAGGTCATGATCGTGATTTTATATATGTCCTAGCGGATGTGCGCACAGTTCTTCCAAAATGCAGTATTTTCAGGCCAGAAATTAAATTTTCATGTGCAAAAGACATTAGACGTGTAATTGAGTAAAAAAAACAGCCCGTTCCATCAACGCGGAAATGGGCCTCACAAATCCATTCCTTTTTTTTTATATTGACAAGTTTCAATATTGACCCTATAGTATAATACAGTATATCATGTATTACGTCGTCGCTAGACCGCGTACTGATGTAGGTGGCGCGGTCTATCTTACGATTTGGGTTTGTAAATACATAACCAATGTTGCCGCTTTTTCCTCATATACATCAATGCAGAAATTCACAGCTTTCCATTGACACCAATTTTACTGCCTTAGTCCAAATAGCGACAAGTATCGACCTAAACGTTTGCGCTATGTTTTTAAAAAGGAGTACTTTGTATCCCACCATTTTTGCCTGAAACATGTAGCTCTATCTCCCCCCCCCCCTTTAGGGCCCCCCCCCTTCACACCACACTTGGTATATCATGCAGTAAGCACTTCATGGTCGCCAGAAACTGTTGCCGCATTTGTTTGATGAACGTCCGATACCGTTTGCGCACTATATAGACTAGCTATCAAGCTAAGCGCGAACCTAGTTGTTTACAAGACGGCCTTCAGGCCGCCTTGTCTGTTTTTGATTGGTTAACGGAGGTGGAGAGAGTGACCCACCAAGGCGAGGAGACAGAGTTGTGTTTGGCGCACTGTTCTGTGTGGGTAGGGAGAGTGATGGAGCGACAGAGAGTGGACGGCTCCTAGATTGCTAATGTTTTCCTTTCTCTTCTTTCTGGCAACAGAGTCAGGGAAATTTCCCCCCCCAAAATGCTAAAGTTTTGTCATGGTTTGACGTATTCTGACCACGACTTGCACCAAATGACCGCTGGGTTATCTCAGTCATGACATATGACTTCACCCCTATCGGGGTAATCTAGGGGTCACAGGGGTCAAAATGTGATTTTCTTGAAACTGTTATCTCCTCCTTACAGTTTACATTGCATGGTAACGTGACTCATGCTTGTGAAGCTTAGGATCCCTTCACAAAGTTATGAGGTCGAGAGGTCAATCTGGGGTCAATTAAGGGGGCACTTTCCGGTCTTAATGTGAAAAATCTCAAAATTTTTAAAAATAGCTATCTGGCCACTCTATGCAACATTGCATGGTCACATGACTCATACATAAGGAGCAGCTTAAGACCCTTCACAAAACGCTGTGCTCGGAATGGGGTAAGGACATGAAGGGGGAACTTCCGGTCAAACCAAAAACAATTGCCAAAATATATCAAAAATGTTTATCTCAAAACCCAAACATAGTACAGTGACTTAACTTGCAGATATGCTTTCATGTTACCTGGTGGTATGCAAGGTATTTTATTTTGGAGGTCAAAGGTCATTTAAGGTCATTCCGGTTTTAAGGTAAATAATTTCAAGAATTTCTATCTCCAGAACTAAGCATTAGTAGAATTTTTTGTATTTGACATTGGAACAATGCATTTTTGGTTGTACACGAGGTTTTTTTTTTATATCGGGATCAAAAGGTCTTAAGGAGTCAAAAGGTCAATTTTGCCAACAAAATGTTAAAAAAAGACCGCTCAATTGATTTATCTTAGTGCCTAAAGGGGACAGATAAAGCCGTTATTATTACAGTGATGTAAACATTAAATGTAGAAAGGGTCTATGATAGTCTCGACCCCAAAGGTCAAAGTTCAAGGTCAAAGGTCAAAATTTACAAACAAAGCTCCGATGAACTGAAATTTGCAGGGAATAATCCTCGGGATATCTTAAATACAGAAAAATTACAGTTGACCCTATTCGTGACCCAGGGGTCACGTTATAGCGGGCAAAGGTCAAATCCTGACATGCTTGGACAGAGTCAACACGCTGGTCCGATTCAAACCAAAAACGAGTCAGCAAAACAAGTGTTCAGAGCTTTGTAGGGGTTGTTACACAGTTTCCGGTCAAAGGTCACGTAGACGTCAATATGGCCAATAGGTCAAAATCCTAAGAAATGCTTCGTCTCCCTTACAAAGAGGGCGCCACTGATGCCGTCACTTCATGCCCAGGGCATCGCCTATGAGCAGTGTCTATGGGATATACACAGATTTGAAATCAGTGGTCAGGAGGGGTATTTAGGTCATATCGGTGATTTTATATGTCCTAGCGGATTTGCGCACAGTTTCTTCAAAAATGCAGTATTTTCAGCCCAAACTTAATTTTCATGTGCAAAAGACATCAGACGTGATTGAGTAACAAAACCAGCCGTTCCATCAACGCGAAATGGCCTCAAAATCCATTCTACTATTGACAAGTTTCAATATTAACCCTATAGTATAATACAGTATATCATGTATTACGTCGTCTGCTAGACCGCGTACTGTATAGGTGGCGCGGTCTATCTTACGATTTGGGTTTGTAAAATTTAACCATTTTTGCCGCTTTTCCTATATTACATCAAGGCAGAAATTCACAGCTTTCATTTGACACCAATTTTTACATTCTTAGTCCAAATAGTCCACAAGATATCGCCTAAAACCTGTTTGCGCTATGTTTTTAAAAAGGAGTACTTGTATCCACGATTTTTGCTGAACTATTTAGCTCTATGTCCTCCCCCCCCCCATTAGGGCCCCCCCCCATTAACCACACACTTCGTATAATTCATGCAGTAAGCACTTCATGGTCGCCAGAAACTGTTGCCGCATTTGTTTGATTAACGTCCGATTCCGTTTGGCACTATATAGCTACTATCAGTAAGCGCGAACCTGTTTTTTACAAGACGGCCTTCACCGGCCGCCTTGTTCTTGTTTTGATGGGTTCTTACAAGTCGGCCTTCAGGCCGTCTTGTTATGTTTTTGATGCTTTCATTTCTTCTTCTGCAATAACGTCAGGGCCACACATTTCAAATGCTAATAGTTTGTCATGGTTTGACGTATTCTGACCGACTTGCAACAAATGACCGCTGCCGGTCATTCATTCAGACATATGACTTTCACCCCTATCGGGGTCCTCTAGGGTCACAGGGGTCAAATTGTGATTGTCTTGAAAACTGTCTCTCCTCCTACAGTTTACATTGCATGGTAAGTGACTCATGAATGTGAAGCAGCTTAGGACCCTTCACAAAAGTTATGGGTCGAGAGGTCAATCTGGGGTCATTAAGGGGGCACTTCGGTATTAATGTGAAAAAATCTTCAAAATTTTTAAAAAAAAAAAAAAAAAATTAGCTATCGGCGCTATGCAACATTGCATGGTCAATGACTCATACATACGGAGCAGCTTAAGACCCTTCACAAACGCGGTGCTCGGACATGGGGGTCAAAGGTCATTAAGGGGGAACTTCCGTTCCAAAACCAAAAAAATTGCAAAATATTCAAAAATGTTTATCTCAAAACCCAAAACATAGTACAGTGACTTAACTTGCAGATATGCTTTCATGTTACCTGGTGTAGACAAAGGTATTTTATTTGGAGGTCAAAGGTCATTAAGGTCATTTCGGTTTTAAGTAAATAATTTCAAGAATTTTTATCTCCAGAACTAAGCATAGTAGAATTTTTTTATTTGCCCATTGGAACAATGCATTTTTGTTGTGTACACGAGGTTTTTTTTTTTTTATATCGGGATCAAAGGTCATAAGGAGGTTCAAAAAGGTCAATTTTTGCCAAAATGTTAAACATAAGACCAAATTGGATTTATCTTAGCCTAAAGGGGACAGATTAAAGCCCGTTATACTCAGTGATGTAACATTAATAGTTAGAAGAGGTCTATGATAGTCTCGACCCCAAAGGTCAAAGTTCAAGGTCCAAAGGTCAAAAATGTACAACAAGCTCCGGATTGAACTGAAAATTTGAAGGAATACTCCTCGGGTTATCGTAAATACAGAAAAATTACAGTTGACCTATTCGTGACCCAGGGGTCACGTTATAGAGGTTTGCAAAAGGTCAAATCCTGACATGCTTGGACAGAGTCAAAACGCTTGGTCCGATTCAACCCAAAATGTCACAGAACAAGTGTTCAGAGCTTTGTATGGGTTGTACACAGTTCCGGTCAAAGGTCACGTAGAGGTCAATATGGCCAATTAGGTCAAAATCCTAAGAAATGCTTCTTATCTACAAAGAGGGCGCACTGATGACGTCACTCATGCCCATGCAGCGCCTATGACCAGTGTCTATGGGTATACACAGATTTGAAAAATCAGTGGTCAGGAATAGGGGTAATTTGAGGTCATATCGTGTGTTATATGGTCTAGCGGATTTTAGCACCAGTTTCTTTCAAAAATGCAGTATTTTCAGCCAAAATTAATTTTCAGGGCAAAAGAAGACATCAGACGTGATGGAGTAACAAAACCAGCCCTTCCATCAACGCGAAATGTCCTCATAAAATCCATCTACTATTGAAAGTCAATATTGATCCCTATAGTAAATACAGTATATATGTATACGTCTTCTGCTAGACCGCGTTTATGATTTATAGGTGGCCGGCGGGGTCTATCTTACGATTGGGTTTGTAAACATTAACAATTTTGCCCGTACTTTTCCTATATTAATCATGCAGAAATTCACAGCTTCATTTGACACCAATTTACTTCCTTAGTCAAATAGTCGACAAGATATCGCCTCAAAACATGTTTGCGCTCTGTTTTTAAAAAGGGTACTTTGTATATCCACGATTTTTGCCTGAAATATTTAGCTCTATCCTCCCCCCCCCCATTTAGGCCCCCCCCCCCTCACACACACTTGGATAATTCATGCAGTAAGCACTTCATGGCCGCCAGAAGAAAACTGTTGCCCCCCGCATTTTTGTTTGATTAACGGTCCGATTACCGTTTGCGCACTATATAGCTAGCTATCAAGTAAGCGCGAACCTGTGTTTGTCCAAGAAGGCCTTGCAGGCGACTCACTTGTTCTGGTTTTGATGGGTTCTTACAAGACGGCCTTAAGGCCTCGTCTTGTTCTGTTTTGATGCGTATCTTTCTTCTTTCTTGGCAAAACACTCGGGCAACATTTCAAAATGCTAATAGTTGTGTCATGGTTTGACGTATTCTGACCAGACTTGCCCCAAATGGGACCGCTGGGTCATCTCATTCATGACATATGACTTTCACCCATATCGGGGGTTAATCTCGGGGTTACAGGGTCAAAAAGTGTGATTTTCTTGAAACTGGTATCTCCTTCCTACACAGTTTACATGCATGGTAAACGTGACTCAGCATGTGAAGCAGCTTAGGACCTTCACAAAAGTTAGGGTCGAGGGGGTCAAAAATCTGGGGTCATTAAGGGTGGCACTTCCGGTTTAATGCTGAAAAATTTCAAACTTTTTCAAAATAGATATTTGCTCTATGCAACATTGCATGGTCACATGACTCATAAATACGGAGCAGCTTAAGACCCTTCAAAAAACGCTGTGCTCGGAATGGGGGGGAGGTCAAAGGTCATTAAGGGGGGAAATCCGTTCCAAAACCAATAAAAAATTGCCAAAATTTCAAAAATGTTTAGCTCAAAACCAAACCTAGTTTATCAGTGATTAACTTGCAGATATGCTTTCATGGACCTGGTGTATGCAAGGTATTTTATTTTGGAGGTAAAAGGTCATTAAGGTCATTTCCGGTTTTAGCTAAATAATTCAAGAATTTTCTCTCCAGAACTAAGCATAGTAGAATTTTTTTATTTGCATTGGACCAATGCCTTGTTGTTGTGTACACCGAGGTTTTTTTTTTTTTTTTTTGATATCGGGATCACAGGTCATTAAGGAGGTCAAAGGTCAATTTTGCCAAAAAAATGTAAAAAGAAGACCAAAGTGGATTATTTAGCCAAAGGGGACAGAAAAGCCCGTTATTACTACGTGATGTAACATTAATGTAGAAGAGGTCTATGATCGTCTCGAACCCAAGGTCAAAGTTCAAGGTCAAGGTCAAATTACAAAACAAGCTCGATTGAACTGAAATTTGACAGGGATAATCCTCGGGATATCGTAAATACAGAAAAATTACAGTTGACCCTATTCGTGACCCAGGGGTCACGTTATAGAGGTGCACAAACGGTCAAATCCCTGACATGCTTGGACAGAGTACAAAACGCTTGGTCCGATTCAAACCAAAATCGGTCAGCAGAACAATGTGTTCAGAGCTTTGTATGGGTTGTACAAAGTTTCCGGTCAAAGGTCACGAAGAGGTCAATATGGCCAATTAGGTCAAAATCCAAGAAATGCTTCTTCGCCTACAAAGAGGGCGCACTAATGACGTCATTCAAGCCCATGCATCGCCTATATGACCAGTGTCTATGGGATATAACAGATTTGCATCAGTGGTTCAAGGAAGGGTCATGTGAGGGTCATATCATGAATTTTATAGTCCTAGCGGATTTGCGCACATTCTAAAAAAGGCAGATTTAGCCAAATTAAATTTTCATTGCAAAGACAGCAGACGTGATTGAGTAACAAAACCCAGCCGTTCCATCAACGCGAAATGGCCTCAAAAATCCATTCTACTATTGACAAGTTTCAATATAGAACCCTATAGTTAAATACAGTAATCATGTATACGTCGTCTGATAGGACGCGTACTGATATAAGTGGCGCGGTCTATCTTACGATTTGGGTTTGTATAAAAAGTAACCAAATTTTGCCGGCTTTCCTAGATTAATATTTGCAGAAATTCACAGATTTCATTTGACACCAATTTTAACCTTCCTTAGTCCATAATAGTCGAACAGATATCGCCTAAAACATGTTTGCCGCTATGTTTTTAAAAAGGAGTAGTTACTGTATCCCACGATTTGTGCCTGAACTAATTTAGGCCGGCTCTATCCTCCCCCATTTATTTAGGGCCCCCCCCCCCACCCCTTCCCACACCACTTGGTATAATTCATGCAGATTAAGAAACTTCATTGGTCGCCAGAAAATGTGCCGCATTTGGTTGATTAACGTCCGATACCCTTTGCGCACTATATAGCTAGCTATCAAGTAAGCGCGAAAGCTGTTTTTTTACAGACGGCCTTCCGGCCCGCCTTGTTATGTTTTTGATGGGTTCGTACGACGGACTTCAGGCCGTTATTGTTTCGATGTTGGATGCGTTTTTTGCTTTCTGGCCAACACGTCAGGGCAAAATTTCAAATGCTAATAGTTTTGTCATGGTTTGACGTGTTCTGACCAGACTTGCACCAAATGACCGCGGAGGTCAATCATTCATGACATA
>JAMKCH010040985.1:0-13017 GCA_023653785.1 Ophioderma brevispina | reverse complement strand
ATAGTCGCGACCTGTTCGCATGACAACATCCAAGGCCGGACACAAATTACAAATATTAATGGCAGAAATTGTCTCGAAAATCATCACAAACTCTCTCCAAGTGAGAAAAATAGTAACATTCATTAAAATACAACAATATGGCTAAGAAGAAGACAAACTACTCGCTTACGCCTTACGCCTACGCTATGCCGAATCGGACCGATTAGATTGGCTTCATTATCCTTATGAAGTCAAAAAATTAAGCTGAGACACTTTTCTTTGGTACCAACATTGTGAAATTTATAAGTTCCTTATAGGAGCATATAGGAACTTCAGCCTATGTTTTCTCTTGAAATATTTAGCATATAATATCACCTTTAGGTTTCTTTTAAGTTATTTCTTAGTATAACAAAAAAAAACCAAATGAACATGTTCTCAAAATGTTGGAAATGTTATCTTAATGCTGTAAATTTAGAAAGAGCAGATAAATCAAAATTTCTTAAAGCAATAATCGGCGTGCTTCAATTTCCGAGGCGGAAAAAACCGGAAGTAGTATCCATAGAGTTTATACAGGAGTGCAAAGGAAAGAAATCTGTAATCAATATAAAGGTCGAAATACAATATTTTGGGAAATTGGTTCGAGGATTATTAGAAGAGTTAAGAGTTTATTACAACCAATGGATCGGTTAAAAATTTCATATATATCAACAGAGAAAGTAAACATTTCTCTCATAGAATTGTAAGGGTTGCTTCCAATTTCATTGAGCCCATTCCCCGTCAGACGGTCTGACAAAAATGGGAAAATCAATTTGAGTTTGTACAGGAGTCCTTCAATTTTTCCGTCAAGCTTCATTTACGTCAGATACCCTGACGAAATTGGAAAGAATCCATACAGTTTGTACAGGAAGTGCTTCCAGTTCCCGCCAGTGTCATTGCCGTTAGGATGGTATGACGAAAATGGAATCATCCATAGAGTGTACAGAAGCTGAAAAAATAAAGAAATTGTATACACCCTTTTGGCAGGCGTGGTTCGAAGGATTATTACAAGCTTTTATAGTAAAAATCTCTCTCATAGAGTTTGTACATGGTGCTTCCAATTCGTCGTGCTTCCTTTCCGTCAGATGTACGACGAAAATGGAAGCATCCATAGAGTTTGTACAGAGTCTGCTTCCAATTTCGCGTGCTTCCATTTCCCGTCAGATCGGCCTGACGAAAATGGAAGCATCCATAAAGTTGGTACAGGGTGCTTCCAATTTGTATGCTTCCATTTTTACCGTCAGAGTCATGACGAAAATGGAAGCATCCATAGAGTTGTTTGTAACGGAGTGTTTCAAGTTCGTGCGGCTTCCATTCCCCGTCAGATGGCCTGACGAAAATGGAAGCATCCATGAGAGTTTTTACAGGAGTGCAAAGAAGAAGTCTTTAATCATTGTAAAAGATTCATAGATTACACCCTTTTGCCAAATTGGTTCGAATGATTATTAGAAGCTTACATTACATCTAATGGATCGATTAAAAGGTTTCAGTTATCACAAAAAACAAAGAAAAGACTTCCATAGAGTCTATACGGATCGATGTGCGTCCATTTCCGTCGTGCTTCCATTTCCGTCAGATTGTCTGACGTGAAAATGGAAGCATCCCTAGGGTTTGTACAGGAATGCTTCAAATGTCGTCGTGCGTGCCATTTTCGTCAGAGTATCTGACGGAAAATGGAAGGAGCCATAGAGTTTGTACAAGGAGTGTTCCAATTAGTGTGATCCATTTCCAGTCAGATGGCATGACGAAAATGGGCTCCATAGAGTGTGCAACAGAGTGCTGCCAATTCGTCTTGCTTCCATTCCCCGTCAGATGGCCTGACGAAAATGGAAGCAGCCATAGAGTTTGCACAGGAGTGCTACAAATTTCGTCGTGCTTCCATTCCTCAGACGGCCCTTGAACGAAAATGGAAGCATTCCATATAGTTGTACAGGAGTGAAAGAAGAAATCCTTTAATCATTGTAAAAGGTTCAGTAGATTGTACACCATTTTGCCAAATTGGTTCGAATGATTATTAGAAGCTTACATTACAAGCAAGGGATCAATTTTTAATGTTCCAGATATCCACAAAAAATAAAGAAAAGACTTGCTTCATAGAGTTTTATTACAGGAGGCGTCATTGCCGTCGTGCTTCCATTTCAGCAGATGTCCCCTGACGAAAATGGAAGCACTATAGAGTTTGTACAGGAGGGCTTCCAATTCGTAGTGCTTCTATTTCCCGTGAGATTGTCTTGACGAAAATGGAAGCATCCATAGAGTTTGTACATGGGTGCTTCCAATTTCGTTCGTGCTTCCATTTCCCGTCAGATGTCCTGACGAAAATGGAAGCATCCATAGAGTTTGTACAGGAGAGCTTCCATTTCGTGCGTCCGTGCTTCCATTTCCTGTCACCTACCTGAACGAAATTGGAAGGGCTCCCATAGAGGTTGTACAGGAATGCTTCATTCGTCGTGCTTTCCCTTTTCCGTCAGACGGGGCCTGACGAAAATGGAAGCATCTAATAAGTTTGTAGTACAGGCGTGCAAAGAGGAGAACTCTTTAATTATTGTAAAATATTCAGTAGATACACCCTTTTGCCAAATTGGTTCGAATGATTATTAGAAGCTACATTACAATCAATGGATCCTTTTAAAATGTTTCAGAGGTATCACACAAAAGAAAAGACTTTCTCATAGAGTTTAGGCAGGAGTGCGTTCCATTTTTGTGGTGCTTCCATTTTCCGTCAGATATCCTGCAAAAATGAACCATCCATTGAGGGTGTACAGGAGTGTTCATTTTCGGCCAAGTGCGTCCCTTTCCGTCACATAACCCTGACGGAATTGGAAGCATCCATAGATTTGTACAGGAGTGCTTCCAATTTCGTCGTGCTTTCTTTCCCCGTCAGATGCCTGACGAAAATAGAGCATCCATAGAGTTTTTACAGGATTGCAAAAGAAAGACGTCTTTAATTCATTGTAAAAAGATTTGAAAGATTCAATAGATACACCCTTTTGCCAAATTGGTTCGAATGATTCTTGAACTTACATTACATATGATCGATTTAAAATGTTTCAGGTATCACAAAAAAAAACAAAGACTTTCTCATAGAGTTTATACAGGAGTGCGTCCATTTTCGTCGTGCTTCCATTTTCCGTCAGATGTCCTGACGAAAATGGAAGCATCCATAGAGTTTGTACAGGGGAGCTTCCAATTTCGTCGTGCTTCCATTTTCCGTCTGATATCCTGACGAAAATGGAAGCATCCGTAGAGTTTGCACATCAATGTGAAGAAAGAAATCTGTAATTAATGTTAAAAGTACAGTAAATATACCCGTTTGCCAAATTTGTTGGTAGGATTATTAGAAGCTTATATTACCATAAATGAATCGGTTAAAATGTTTTAGAAATAAAAAAAAAAATAGAATCCAAAACCTCTCAGAGAGTTTGTACAGGAGTGCGTCCATTTTCGTCGTGCTTCCAATTCCCGTCAGATAGCCTGACGAAAATGAAAGCATCCATTGATTTTGTACAGGAGTGCGTCCATTTTCGTCGTGCTTACATTTCCCGTCAGATAGCCTGACGAAATGGATGCATGCATAGAGTTGGTACAGGAGTACATCCATTTTTCACCAATAGTGAAGTAATACAAGTATATCGGGAAGTATATGCGCTGAATATAGCTCAAACTAAACTGGACCAGTTATTTTGTGAGACACTGATAAAAATTATAATATAGGCCTACATGTATACCACGCTTCTCGATTTTTTCTAAAGTTGAACGTTTGAGACGATCCCTATCATTGGATCAGATCTATTCACATGGGAAATAATGTGCTGCGCCGTATTACATTTCAACTTCATAGCGCCCTCTTGATGATTGCCTCAGCGAGTACTAGTGCGGCGTAAAATGGATCCATCTACCCCGAGCACGTGTATTGTGGATTTACACAAATACCATAAAGCAGTATGCACAAACACCATAAGCAGTATCCGTTACACATGTGAAGTGCTTCCAATTTCGTCGTGCGTCCATTTCCCGTCAGAACACCCGCCCGCGCTGATTGCGACAGTTAGGCACACATATCGCTTATGATCAGTGCATATTGGTTACACGCAGCGGCCATTTTGGCCAAAGTCTTATGAAAATATATTAAATTACTCTTCCACTTTAGGTAGCCCTTATCCACTCTTATTATTTTTTTTTTGGTTTGATGTAGTAAACCATGATGTGTATTGGAACAGTACCATAGGATACTTTGTATAATAAACATTTTCTATTAAGTTTTGATTGGTATGTGGTCAAGCATTATATACATTCAAAAACATAAATTGTAGAATATTGAGGGCGGTGTGCTTAAAAAACCTGAGCCAGTCTTTAACTTCAGACAGCCATCCTTGAAGGTCCTTAATTGTTGTATCCTTACGACATAGCATTTTAGACAATTGCATTCCATTACCTGAGCAAGAAAAACGTGTCCACTGCATAAGGCCCAGCAAGAATTGCCTGAAAACCAAACGTCTGTACGATAGGGCCAAAGGAAACCATATTATCTGAAATTAGTCATATAAAGGGGGTTACGCAATAGAGTCGATGTAATTTGATCACTAACACATTAAAGATTAATGACCCGATCATGATACGATTTCTTGTATGTTGTTTACTCCCTTACATGGGAGCGTATCACGAAAAACATCCCAGTTCAAAATTTTGAGTTAAATCGGTCCAACCATTTGGATAGCACATGCAGTTAGCAAATATGTTAAAAAATTTACCCATAGGCCAGTGTGTGTGTTAAAGACACTATCAGTGATTTACCCTAAAGAGTCAAAGTATTTGAAACTTGCAGTAATAGCTTAAAATTGAAGATAAGTCTGTATAATTCTCATAAGTTATTTTTTCCAACTGAAGAATTGCCAGAAAAGGAAGAAAACGGCAGTCTTCAAAGATATGACTCTCCATTGAATTACATCTTTAAGTAATATCGATAACATGCAACAACTACGAGTACGAGTAAATGTAGAGAGTTTTAACTATTAAATTTTTGAAGTAAATTACACCTTGGTCAAATAAGCATTGAAAACGCATTTCGTCTATTTTGGTCCTCATCTCTCTACTGATAAAGATATACACTGTAAATACATTGTTTAACCTTCTCATAGCATGTTCAATTTGTTACAAATCCTGCGCTGTAAGTGACCGGAGGCGATTTTTTTTTTGAGGATACGAAATTACCGAGAACGTTTCGAAGTTTTATTGGAAAAACAAGTACAAAAGAAATCCGCAAACCTTGTTTTGAACTTGCCTGCTACCCTAATCGTCCTTATATGAAACCATGCTTTATTTTTCTGTCGTGCATGCTGCTGTTTTTGACTACTCGATACAAAAACGTAATCTATGAAAGTTAAAATTTCTTTTTATCCGAGACATTTTGGTAATCCGACAAATAAATGATTTTTACAATCATAATATATATACTAAATTTGCATTAAACGCATAAAGACAATTTTTTATAGCCGTCATTTATGTAAATGTAGAGTTAAAATGCATTTTTTGGGTAATGCATCATGTTATCAATATAGAAGACAATAAAAAAATAAATGCTTTGACAGTGTGAGTAGATAAATGAAATCTATATCCCGGCTTAAACGTTTCAACTAGTGAAAGGGAATTGAACCGGAAAACGGAATCCAAGTTGTAATAATAACCCCATCCCACACGTACTAGACTAGGTCAACTGGGTATCGAAACCGGTGTGAAAGCAACTATAGTCCGGCGGGAGCCATAGTCCGGGCTCCATACTCTCTAAATGTAAACGAGTGAAAATTTCACTTCCCAAAAGAGTGAAACTCTTGTAAACCACTCCAAAATGAGTGGTTTGTACTTAAATAGAGTGAATTTCCACTCAAAAAGAGTAAAAATCACTCCAAAAAGTGGATTTCCACTCGTTTGAGGAGTTAAACGAAGGACAACACGAAAATGAGTGGAATTCCACTCTTTTTGGAGTGATGTTCACTCTTTTTGAGTGGGAATTCTCTCTTTTTAAGTACAACCCACTCATTTTGGAGTGGTTTAAAAGAGTTTACTCTTTTGGGAGTGAAATTTTCACTCGTTTACATTGAGAGAGTAGACGATAACGGAATAAAGCGTGAAACTAATGTTGCGTGAAGAGTCAACTAAACTGGATGCCCTATTCCTTACCGTTGTAGCCGGACTGTGAGTACGTCCGAACTATAATTACTTCTACACCGGGCCGAATTGCAATTGGTGAAAAGTTAACGAATCGACTACTACACCAGCCCACCCTCACCTACCTCGACTTTGGAAGAAAGAAAACAACAACTTATTATTAATTGCATTTACATTTGGTATTGTTCAAAGGCAGTTAAAGACATCATTCAAGATTTTCAGATTTCTTACCTGTGATTTGAGGGGTGATAATTACTACAAATACGTGGGCGAGTATCACCCAGGACATACTGAGTGCTCGAATACCATTGAGACAAAGGATGCTGCGGTCATTTTGATGGGTATCTAGTAGCTTGGACAGGTTCCGATTAAGAGCAAAACACAGTAGAAAACGACATGAAAGAGACTGGGTTGGTTGCTTCAATACAGAATCTGTTGAATAATGAACAAGAAGTGACTTTAAAAAGACAAGGCGGGAAATTATGCCATTCAATCCTTCAACTTGAAAATGCATCTGAGGGGCTTAAAGTTCGGTTATCGCACTTCCAAGAATATGTCTGCACAAAGTGATCACCTTTTCTGTATGTTCATGATTCACGAAATGTGGTGTATATATATATATAGTTAACACTTGAGGATGTGCGCTCGAAAGACCCTTGACACCTTAGAATGACCTTAAATATAATAAATGTGAAAATATGCACTTGGTTTTAAGAAGGTACAACTTGTAATTTGACCATACGTGAACCAAATGATTTGAAATGACCGCATTTTGCCATCTAATGTTAACAATTCATGCCAAATTTCTATAACATACCACACGTTTACTGATTTTACATTTTGATGATATGAAATACCTGGAAATCACCTTTGAAATTAATGTCCGGTATTCACAAAAGCGGGTTAACTTTAATCCAGGGTTAAACAGGGTTTAACCCACGATCATGGGTTAAATTCATGTTAGCCTCTATGGGATATTTAACCCAGGGTTAAAATTAACACTGGGTTAAAGTTCACCCGCTTTTGTGAATACCGACCATTGTGTCTAATGTTTGACTTGGACCAAGAAATTTGCTATGCGACACTGTTGGTTATTGATTTAACCTTAGATGACTATGAAATGACTTTTAAAAATGCCATGAAATGTTGACAATATACACCAAGTTTAATAATTTGACCTTGGATGACCCCAGATGACTTCAAAATTGTAGCCAGCGGATGTTGACTTATCCCAGCAAGTATCATGACAATTCAAACGTTTTACCCACCCATGACCCTGAATGACCTTTAAATGACCAGCAAACTTTTAACTGGGATTACCTTTAAATCACCCCAGATTACTTTAAAATAACCTCCTGAATTTTGGGCATCCAATCTGTTCTAAACCCAATGAGATTCATGATTATGCCGGGTTTATTTACTCTTTTTACCTTTGATAATCCATGATAACTTTGAAATGACCTTCAATATTTTTGACATCTAATGTTGACTTAACCCGGGAAGTTTCATGACCATTCATAGACAAACTTCCATTGAATAGAAATGTTGCGTGAAGAGTCAACTGAATCGAGTGCCCTATTCTTCTCCGTTGTAGGTGGACTATGAGTCCGGACGACCATAGCTCCTGCCGCACCAGTGCACACTAGCTCTGAATAAAAAAGTGCTCCCGGCCAGATTCGAACCGGCGACCTCCTGCCTGATCAGGCATACGTCCTTAACACCCAATTACCTCCAAGTTATTATCAGCTACATAACCCTAAGTTAACCACCCAATAAGAGCGGAAATTTGGGCGTAAAAGGGAACACGGGCTCCAGCCGTTCAATGTAAAAACACTTACAATGAAAGCATGAACCTTACGATTAATGCTACAACAACCACCTCGACTGCCCCACGTACCTTGTTTAATTTTCAAGAGAGGTGTGCTCTCGGCAGATTCAGTAGCAGAGTGGAGGTCATTTCCGTGTTGTGTCGGTGTACGAGGCACGGACCCATTTGCAGAGATTTCTCTAGGTTCAGAACTTGTTGATCTTAGAAATACATCCAAACCATAGCCACCCAGCATAAGGCATGCAAGAATGCAACATAACACACTGTGAAAAAATAAACGATGAAGAGAAAAAGAATACTGACGATCCCTCCTTTAAAAATGCAAAGTTGTTTTTATGTATTAACTATACAAGTACGACCCAATCTGTGGGTCGAATGGTTGAATAATGGCAGAAAAGAACCAGTAGCGATTGGATCTTTAGATGGTGAAAGTTATCAATAGACTCTAGCTTGTATAAATGTAATGTTATGATCGATATGCACGCCATATTTTGTGAGCACTTATCAAATACCAAACTTTCATCTTATAAGGTGGGTAACTCGATCGACAACCTCGTCTCCATACAAACTGAGATTTTAGTATTATAAGATGGTTCATAATTTTGTCATTAACCCTGTGAAAATTTAGGCACAAGAAATGTTTTCTTTGATGTTATGAACAAAAACGTCTCCAAATGTGGCATACCACATTTATTAACACACACTACCTATGGGCCAAAGGGCATACCACCTTTATTAACACACACTGTCCTTTGGGCCAATGGGCATACCACGTTTATTAACACACACCGTCCTATGGGCCAATGGGCACACCACATTTATTAACACACACTGTCCTATGGGCCAATGGGCACACCACATTTATTAACACACACCGTCCTATGGGCCAATGGGCACACCACATTTATTAACACACACCGTCCTATGGGCCAATGGGCACACCACATTTATTAACACACACCGTCCTATGGACCAATGGGCACACCACATTTATTAACACACACCGTCCTATGGGCCAATTTAGTACACATTTCTGCTTCTACTATCCGAATGGCTTGGACCGATTTAACTAACAATTCGTAATCAGACATTTTTGGTTCATGCTTCCATGTGAGGGAGAAAGCATGAAAAAATCGGATCATGATCGGGTCACCTACCAGATACCTCAAATTATCACAATATTTTTAATTGTGCTACATTGCACTTAATAGTTAGAAACATCATACCATATCTAATTTACTCATTATACACAACAACATACGACTATAATATTTCAGTTACTAACTGCCACAATTCATAACTTTGCAACTACATACATATGTAGCAATCAATACTAAAAGATACTACAGTCAAAGGTCACAGACGGATACACAAAATACTAGTATCACACTTGAAATACCAGCAATAATATCACATACACTTCTCGTGCTAGCGTCTTTTGTTGTTATCTATTGTTTTCCCGTGCGTTATCTACTACGAATCGGGTTCGAGAAGGCTATCGGGGTGTTATTTTTAATAACAGCTCTAGAGCTTGTTATTTTTAATAACATGCACACTCGGAAGTCGGGGTCACAACTAAACACGCGGGTCACGGTAATGGTTCTAGAAATACAATGTCCTGACAATTATATCACCACTGGCGAGTGCCAAATTGTGTAAAACGTTTTTCTATGGAGTGTGAACTGCGCACTATGATGAGATTGCGATTTATTCCGTATTGAAATACGTGCTTACACAATTTGGCACTCGACGACCCTCATATACAGCGGCGCGATCTGTATATATACTGATGGCAAACTTAAGATACAAATTCTATGGTGTCAAACTATGCAACCTATGTATGTAGAAACATTGAGCGGTATGCTACCTGTAAATAAACTTTAAAAATTGATTGCTCTTTACATCAAACATTTTCTCATAAATGGACATGACACAATTTATTATTTTTACAACAGAAAATATATGATATAATTCAGATATTTGATTTTCATACTGTCATTTTAAAATGTGTATGCAGAACTGCAATTCCTTTAGGGTAATTGCAAAAAGACAAAAATTGAAACAAATAACAAAAACCTACTCCATGAACATTAAGATTTGACCAAACACTGGGTTAATATAGAGGGTACCCCCCCAAAAAAAAGAAAACAGTACTAAGTCAGCTTCAACCTCTTGGGATCAAGCTTGCAGAAGCTCCCCATCCGACGCTTCATTTCCATTTGAAATCAAATGCTGCTTCCACAAATGTCGACATCACACAATACACATAAAGATACGTACATAATTTAGAAATATACTATAACAGTGACGGTAACCAGATCAAGATTGGTTTATTTTGTTTTCTTCATCTTCAACCCTATGCAATTGCACTCAAATGGCTAAAATAAATAAACACTGATAACTCCTTGTAATTTCTGCACGAAATAATCAATATGTTCAAGGATGAATAGGGTTAATAGTCTTTATTCCGATAGGCTTGGTTGATTTATTTCATTCAAATTTTACTCCAAGGATAAACTTAAATACATGATATATTTGCTTCGAATTTAGCAAAGCATTATCAATTAACCGATTGGCAAGTTATAGCTTTAATACTTAAAAGCTTTAGTCACTCGAAGGTTAATGGCCAGAGCAATCAATACAACCCATTTGGAATTTGGGTAACGCTCGTCAATAGACGGTGGCAAGGACAAAGTGTTTTTAAATATGTTAAATTTAAATTGCGACAAATTATTTCGTTATCAATCCAATTTTAGCATGTTTTAACCAAAAATATTGTTTTAAAATGTTATTTTTATATTATACTCTAAGTGTATGCTATATAATCAATGTGCTATGATGGCGTTCGTAAAAATAACCAGCTTTCGCGCTTGACTTGGTTAACATCGGTCGACCGATGTTAACCAAGTCAAGCGCTCAAGCTGGTTATTTTCACGAACGCCATCTAGCTCATTGATTATCTATATCATAACACAAACACAGCCTACCTCAAAATGTTCTTAGTTCTGTTATTACAGAATTGTAGTGTGTGATATTTTGTGCATTACCTAAGCATTGCCGTAATTCCAGGGCCGAAAGAATGCCGGTGAGAGAAGTTAGTATACCCAGTGACCTGTGGGTTTCCATGGGCTCATGGTGTCGTAAAATTTTACTACAGAGTATTTGCACCTGGGCCATTCTTCGGTCACGTTTGTGACCAAAAAACGGCGATTTTTTACTTTCAGCCCAATGCTGTTTTGTCAACGTAACCAATATGTTATTACTTTTTACATTATTAATAACCTTCAGTCCAAATCTAACCAAAAATAATGTTTCCACTTTTGGTAGATTGGTTATTTTGTCATGGTTGCCCCCAAAAGTTTGGTAACGTGTGTGACCTTCTGATGGTCACAAACGTGACCGAACTTTATTTCCCCCAATGACAAAATAACCAATCAAGTGAAAGTGGATATATTATTTTTGGTTAGGCTTAGACTCAAGGTTATTAATAATGTAAAAAGAAATAACAGATTGGTTATGTTGACAAAACAGCATTGGGTTGAAAGTAAAAAATCGCCGGTTTTTGGTCATAAACGTGACCGAAGAATGGCCCACCTAAGACGCTCATTCTATAGGACATTTTGACTCCGCTCCGGCTCCGGCTACTTACACTGTAAAAACAAATACACCATCAGCCCACTTGTCAACAGGATCCGAACAATGCACCATTGATACCGTGGTTGGAAACGGAATGTTGAATTTATCTGCAAAAAATGTTGTTGAAAAGAATTTTTAATAAAATATGAAATTGTATTTCAATAGTAATTCATACATTACTGCTCTTTACCATGATTACAAAGTTATTTATTTTGTTTGTCTGAATATATATAGTGAAATACCTACCAAATACTTGATCGACACCAATAAGAACATCAGTTCCATTGCAGCTTTGCGGGAAACACGTACCCCAACGAGCAGAAATTACCGGAGGTAACGTTTCGGGCTGAACAAATTTGACGAAAGAAAAAAGTTAAATTATAAGATGTTTTTTATATATTGTTTTACTTTAAATTTGCGTAATTGTCTAGTAGAAACGATGACCATGGGTCATTCTTCGGGAAGTCGCACACGTGACCGAACTTTATTTGCAACAACCAATCTTGCGAAAGTGGAAACAATATATTTTGGTTAGGTTTGGGCAAAACCAAACCAAAATAATGTTTCCACTTTCGCTAGATTGGTTGTTTCGTCATGGATGGCAAATAAAGTTCAATCGCTTGTGTGATAGATAATCTGCCCCAATATAAGTTTCATCACTCTCACCGCCCAATCCACATCGAAAACCACACTTTGGAGCGCAAAGAGTTTCTTAGACTGAACTCATAGAATATAAGAAAGGGGAGCTTAATACAAAACCTGCGTCATAAATACAACTCTCTGCAAAGGTACCTTCAGCAATTTCTCTATCATCTGAAGAGGTTCTTAATGTCATCAAATCAGCATCTATTAAGTCCTGCTCCTTAAAACTGTCTAGATGATCTGTTATAGGGCCTACCAGTCATTGCAAGAGTTGTCAACTTTTCATAGTCTTTGGGCGTATTTCCCCGAAGTTATCAAGCATGCGTCTGCTAAAGAAATCCGGCTTGGACACCAACATCCTCTCAAACTACCACCCTATACCTATCTTCCATTTCTTGGAAAGGTGGTTAGAAGAGCAGCAGCTAATCAGCTGCAGACCTATCTCATCGACAATCGTCTCCATGTACAGATGCAATCTGCTTGCCGTAAATTCCACAGCATGGAGACAGCGCTGTTACGGTTGCAGAGTGGAATTTGACTGCTCTTGTCAAACGCAATGATGCGGCGTTATTGTTATGGACTTGAGTACCGCCTTCGACACCATAGATCATAAAGTTGTTAACCCGCCTATTTGAACAGTACGGAATTCCTGGAAAAGTACTTTACGAAATGTACGTTGTTCGTATTTTTCTAATGCAGATAGTCATTGACACTGACATTGTGAACTTTCT
>JAMKCH010040984.1:0-12896 GCA_023653785.1 Ophioderma brevispina | reverse complement strand
CAGGAGCAAATATCCATTTGAAAAAACCCCCTATTCTAGATCCCATGATGTTTTTTATAGCATTATTATCTTTATTGGACATCCACTTGTAATCATTTATCCTTGCATTTTACATTATTAACATACTACAATAGCAAACGTAGCAAGTAAAATCAGTACACATATTAAAGACAATACAGAGACTGCACGGATTTAACCCAAGAACGGCTAAAAACGAGACTTATTTCCACTGGGGTCCTAAACACACATACAATTATAACCAAACGCAATAAAGTATATTTGCACTTAAAATCAAATCATATTAAACATCAGAACGAACAGAGCACCAACTAGACACAAAATAAAGCCTACATAAAAGCTATAGTCAAAAAATAAAAAAACAGATACATGTTTTAGGCAGACTCAGACGTATAAAGCATAAAAGGCTCATGATATTAGATAATTCTGTACAATTATATCATCACAAACGACACATCCCATAAAATGAAAAACTCATTTTTAACTGCCTTAGATTACATTGTGTACCAAAATCTTCACAGTGATCTTTGGAATACAATAGCGTGGTAATCACAGGGTGACTTGAATGGAGATGACAAGTAAATCGACCCTACCGACCTCTTCCAAAGTTGTCCCAAAGAAGTGCACGTATGGTCCAGGAGACTTGTATGGCCAGTTATGCAGCGTTTTCTTGTTGATATTGTTACAGTTTTACACTTGGCATCACCAAATAGTACATTCCATGACTTGATTTCCTGCAAATCTTTGTTGAGAGAAAGCCGCATCTGGGATTCTGTCCTCTTTTTAACTTTTTGAGTTCAAATGGGAATGGTAGTTCGAACCCCCCTTTCCTATAAAGCACACAGTACACTTTGTTGGAATTAAATGTAATTGCCCATATGTTTTGGCCCATTCCAACCATGATATTAAGTGAGACTAAAGGTGTTTCTCGTCTTTGGGAGATTCGATGCACGATGAACAAGGAAGTCATCCGCAAAGAGTCTGGTTTAGTGCTCATAAAACGTTTTATTATGGTAGCAGAAAAACAATGCGACAGGGGGGGACCAAGAAGACTGTTCCTTGTGGTGCGCCGCTAAGAAGAACAGGAACAACTCTTGGAAAACGTTCGTGATGATGCACTCCATGTTTTAATTGTTGAACGAATACCGTAATGGTAAAGTTGAACGCTTCCCCTTATCTGGGAACTTTTGGGCTACTTCTAACCAAGATTCGCTTCAGCGGTTTTCATTGTTTTAGCGCGTGAAGCTGAATGAACCATTGATAATGGGGAGCCATATGCAATTTCTGACCCTGGTTCTGGCCAGAACCTACCCTTGGAGTTCTACACATAACGTCTCGCCTATTATATCGTCTGGTCTGCACCCACAAAATGTGCGGTGCTGTCAAAACAGGCAAATGGATAATGGGTGCGCGGACAAAAAATCATCGACTTCAAAACCACAGTTTAAACTGACTCCAATGAATGAAAGGTACTGATCCTAATGTTAGAACAATAGTTTTAACTGGCGGTCCCTGGGTTTCGCGATCACCTGGGTTTCGCGAGCACTGGCGTGACTGCCCCTGAATCAACAATTATCCACCCAATTTTCATGTGCATACACCAATCTTTACCCCATTTGACCTCTTTGACCTTGAATGACCCCCCCGGTGACTTTGATCCAATAACCAATACAAACTTGGCTCGGAAGGTCAAGGGGCAACCACCACCAAGTTTCAGGGAAACGGCGACCCGCGGTCTCGCGAGAAAATCGACCGGTCAGACAGACAGACAGACAGTGACAGGCAGACCACCGGTATTATATATAGATGATTTTTTTCGTCAATATAGGTTCTAAAACTTGTCTTATATAAAAGTTCTGGAAAAGACTATATGAATATTTAAAGAATCCGACTCCAAATACCTTTTACTTATCACCTATTGTCGAAGATGAAATCATCAATTATTACAAAATCAACCAAGGCAAACGCCAGGCCATGATAACATTGGCAATTACACTGTAAAACGAACTGCCAAAGGAGGGGGAAAACTAGCAAACCACTTGCTGTGATTGTTAATTTATCATTTCTACTGGCCAATGTTCCAAATGAATTAGAAAAACAGAAATGTCAGTACCAATAATACAATGTATAAATGAAAGAAGATATTGCTGATCTATCAAACTACCGGCCATTTCAATCTACCCTGCTTTTCTAAGATACTCAAACGACTTGTTTTCAACAGATGTGTTTAAATCATCTGGAAAAAAACATTGTGTACAAATAAAAAACCAATTTGGCTTAGAAAGCAACATTCGACTTATATGGCTATTATTGAGTTAGTAGGTAGTAGATAAAATCAACAATGCTGCTGTGACCATAATAGAACCACAGTTGGCATGTATTTAGCTTGTCTAAAGCATTTGATACGATATATCACGACATATGGCTTTATAAGTTATGGCTTTAGAGAGTTGCATTGGAATGGTTCAAGAACTATCTTTCTAACAGAAAGAAAGCAAGTTGTTTATATAATTCATGCAAATCTGACCTTAAAGAGATAAGATGTGGGCGCGACCAGGGTTCAATATTAGGCCCTCTCTTGTTTATATTTATATATCAATGATATTATAAATCTATACGTCGTCATTGGAATTTATCCTCTTTGCAGATGACACTACAATCTTGTATTCCCATAATGAAATTGAAAGCAAGGTAGATATAATAAAGGGAGCTCCAAGAGGTATGGTAACAATTGGTTCAAAGCCAAAAGGTTAACGCAAGGTAGAAAAAAGTAAGTGTAAAACAAAATTTCAGGTTATGGGTACCCGTCAAAACACTGCCAAATAGGCGAATAATATTACCCATTAACTTTACGGTACAATCTTACCGAGTGGAATAAAACCAAATTCCTTGGTGTTATAAATTGACGAAGACTTAACGTGAGGAAAGAACATATTAGTGCCATCTCTAAACCATTATCTGGAAATGTTGGTATCCTGAAGAAACTTAAATACTTTATTCAAAAACGATTTTACATTCTCTGTATTGTACACTTATTTGCCGACTATTTAACTATAGAATTTTGGTTTGGGGAAAATTCTTGTAAGGACCTTGGATAGAGTATTGAAATTACAAAAAAACCGGCGGTTAAGAAACATTGGCAATGTTTCACTTTAAATGTCCAGTTAAGCCATTTTTGGAGAACTCAATATTCTAAATGTATACGATATTTTCAATTGGAACGGGGAGTGTTTATGTTCAAATATTCAATTCAACTAGTACCTTCCATCCATTTTTAATGACTTTTCAATTTTACAAGATGTAATATGCACGACTATCTCACGAGAAATGCAAAACAATTATGACCTTGCAGAAAAATAAAAATAATTTGCATCTAAAGCTAAGGAGTTTGGTCAAGCGAACACAAAACCCTCTGGAACATAAATGCTGATAATATTAAAAATAGCAACATCTAAATGAATCGAAAAAAAGTATAAATACGCTCTCATTCATCAGCAAATTAATTTGTCATTGATCCTGGAACTTACCCCCTAACCCTTTCTTGTTTTTTTTCGTCCTGTCTTTTTTTTAATTTGGTCATTTTTGTGTCATTCTTGATTATTTAGCTTTTCATTAATGCAACAGTTTATTATTGTGGGGGATTACCGCTTCTGGCCTCTTTGGCCTTTTGGGTCATCTCCTCCACTACATTGCTTTGTTATTTGTATGTATGTAAACATCATTTTTAAAGTTGCATGTATATATCATGTTTCACTATTGTCACGTTGTGGAAATAAAGATGAACTTACTGAACTGAACTGAACGTCAAGGAACAGGGTTAGGTGGCAGTTTACAGGGTCGGTGGTGGCCTTGTTTTACATAGGGGCAATCCCTTCTGCTGCTAATTTCAAATGCGAACGTACCAAGAAGTTAATTTTTAAGCAGTTTCCTTACATTATCGTCATCAAAAGTCAGGAAGATGGGAATCATCTCTAGAAAAGTATTTCCAGACATCCAAAGCATGGGGTTGAATCAGGATCTTGTGGGTGAACAATTGTTGCGGAGAGTGCGTTTTCTTATCCGTGTCGTTGGGAAGAAGTTGTCGCAACCTAAAAGGCGGATAACATCCTTCGGAACGGACCCACATAGTATCTAATGGAATTGTTATTAAGCAGGTGGGGTCCATGTCCTAAGGTCGCTTACAAAGTTATTTGATAATATAAACGGGATTTTTTTTAAGGGGAAACGGAACTTCGTACAGTTAAAGACACTATCGTGATTGAAAAAGATTGAAATTTCAGCGAATAGCTTAAAGTGAAGATAAGTCTGTAGATTCTCATAAGTTACCATTTTCCAGCTGTAGAATTGAAAAGAAGAAAAGGAAGAAAGGAAGAAAAACAGCACGTGTTCCAAGATACGATTCTCCATTCAATGACGTGTTGTAGTAAGTGTCCGTTCGGACAGTAATTACTAAAACTCCGATCTGTTTCCCTTATTAGGTGCTTTGGTCTTATCATTGCAAGGGTATGTTAGGATACCTTAAGTGTTACGGACATGCTAAAATCTTATTTTGATGATTTTTTCCGATTTGCAGATTAGCAAATCACGATAGTGTCTTTAAGTCGAGCCAAACGCTGGTCAAACGGCAAGAGAAAAATCTCTAATTTTCGTTGTCATGAAGTTGCCTTTGAAACGAGAATCTGGCCTATTTTGAAAAAGTAGTGTGGCCCTCGAAAGTTTTCAAAACCCAGTTATTAGTTGCAAGACTTTTTACACGTTTAACGAAAATCAACACCTGTATGTACAAACCATATAGTGGTTCACAGTTAAAGGGAAAAGCACCCACATTTTTAAAGTTGGTTTCCCTTTTAGGACGGTGCGTCACCGTTGTTGTTCAAATCAAGGAGTTGTGAGTCCTGATGGTGATGTAATAAGTGAATTTACAATGGGAAGGTCTTTGCATCATAATGACCTCTGTGTAATATGATGCGTATTTTGGTGGTAAAATTGGTGTTTTTGTTCTACTGAATCATTTGAGAGCCATTGAAGGAAATTTAATTTTTGAAAGTGAGCTCGCGCAAGTATATTAGCAATTTTAAAAGCAACGGCCTCCGACTATATCATGTCCATTGCTCCGACAGAGCCGAGTATGCGGGCCTCAAGATGGCGCACCACCCGATTTCAGACTGCATTATCGAAAACGGGTTCCACACGGAGACTTGGGGGGTTATAAGACAGACTATAATCAATGGCAAATTTCATTAACGTTTGGTGTGGAACTATTGTGTCATTAAAAAAGTCATCATGCGTGCTACAAGTTACACGAAAAATCTCTGAAATTAAACTATCATCATCCGCACACCGGCTGCCTCTGCCTTATCTGCAGACGAAAAATGCGCCTCAATAGGACAATTATAAAGCCCATCAGGGGAGTCGGACACCATAGGATCGATTTGGGCATTGGGGATTTCCAAACGCCGTCATTAGGGAATTCTTACGTGTATTTCTACGGCAGCCTCGTCCCAGTGACATTTGCCAAAATCACCTTTTTTCAACCATCGTTCAATACATCTTGGTTACATATTATGATAATTAGGATTAAAACTATTGACTCCAAAATCCGTCGGGGTTAGTGGATTAGCCCCGCTGCAAAATATAATTTCCAATAACGGTCATTAGATTTAATATTCGGAAAGGCTGGCCCGTGCGATATGGTAAGGCGCACTACCTACCGTAAAGGACCGAATCAGAGATTCCTGAGGAGGGGGGCCCTCAATTTCCAAAAAAATCGTGTTTTTTTGCATTGTACAATAATTAATGCTTTCCCAGTATACTAAGTCACTGTGTGAAATTGCCAAGCTTAAATCGAATTCTCATATAGAAGAAAATCTCAACTTTGTTATAAAATTCCGGATACGGATTTTTGTTATTACACAGTATCCTATGGGACGTAATAATACACATTAATGTGTTACTGCATCAAAACGAAAATTCCGATTAATCTCAATTTCGGATTTGTGCATTTTTGGTTATATCTTAGTTCTAGTTGATTATTTCTCATTATTACACAAAAAATAACATTTTGGAAACTCTGAGTCAGACTTAAGTCTTTGAATAGACTACCACTCGGCGGTTACGCCGGAAGTTGATGCGTTCCGTTGTTGGCATGTCCTACCCCCCCTCCCCGGAAGCCCAAGGTCTGGGGAGGGACATGAAACTTAAAGGTGCAAACAAGAGATGTTGGGTGGGCACCCATATATGGTCAATAGTAGTGATTTCATATAGATAAGACCCCCAATAGATTTTCTTATTTGTCTTGGTTACAGAAATGTCTTGAAAAGGAAACAAAGGCGATTTTCATTTTCTTAATTTCAATTATAAAAACATAGCTGAATTAGGATTTGTTCCTATACGAAATTAGAAATTTACAATTTTGTTAAAAATGATTTTTAGCATGATTTTTAAGCTTATTCCTTTCACATGGGGATATTTTGAATAAAAACCTTACATTGGTGCACAAATCAGAAATTTTCATATTCGTTAGGGAAACCTGTTATGTGGAATCTCCTGTTGCACCCTTAAACTTTAACTGCATAAGGGGGGTCCTAGGTTACCCATTTTTTGTTTTTCAGCCGGCGATTTTAAACGCTTGCAATATATTGGGTTTTATATTTTTTGTATTCGTCTAACTTTTAGTGCGCTTGCATTGGTAAAAAATTCCAAGCCATCGTGTCGTTTTTGCGTTAATTAGGGTCCCTAGGAGCCCCCCCCCGATTGCACTAACGGATAGGCCCATGACCAAACATGAAAAATTCTTATTAGAGTTACTGTGATGCTGATTTTCATAACGCAGTTACACCTAGTGACCTAAACAAAAGTGTAAAATAATTACAATTTAAAAAATCTTGCAGAAAGTATAGTAGGCCATTGGAGCCATAATTTTTATAGATATACATGTAGCGGTTTACTGTAGGGAAACCTATGGTAAATTTATTAACAAGTAACCAAAAAAAATATTACAAATGGCACCGAGACATTTATGTTTGTGCTAATATGGTAAATATAGTTCATTCTTCAACCAAGTAAAACAATCAGCACAAGTCTAGGTGAAGCAATCCCATAGAAAATGGCAGAAGAAACAAATTGTAGTGTCTTTTTCGCACATTTGCAAAACGCCAAAATTAAAATCAAGTTTTGCCCCTAATTTTTTTGGATATGAAAACTTTATTCAGTTTTATGTCTTATTGTGATGGTCTTTGAAGCCTTCTAACATGTGGGGATTTCATCTAAACAATCCTTTAGGAAAGGGTTTTTATTAGGGGGGGTCCCAGGAACCCCCCCGGCACTAACGAAGTGCAAACCCCTTATGCAGTTAATTGTAAAGACACTATCAGTGATCCATCCGAAAAGTCAAATATTATAATTTTTGCAGAAATAGCTTAAAAGTGAAGAATAAGGTCCATAGAATTCCATAAGTTTATTTTTTCCCAGTGAAAAATTTGATAGAAAAGGAAGAAAACGGCAGTGTCCAAGATTGAAATCCCCTCCATCAATTACTGTTGAACTTGTTAATAAATATCCAATTTTGTCCTTATTAGGATTGCTTTTGGTCCCTATAACTTGTGAGGTATGTAAGCCCATGTGTACACTGTGCATTTTTCGTGCATGCATTTCTGTCAAGAGATCCTCAGGAGAGTAAAGCACAGAAAAAATTCATGTGAAACTGGAACTATGCTGGGTCATTAAGTTCTGAATTTTTGTGCCATGCATTTAAACAAGTTCTATTTCCATGCAAGATTTGATGTTCCCAAAGGATAAAAAATTAATGGACCAATGTATCCATATAAACAAGGGCAACTAGAGTTGATTCACTGCACCAAAAGGGACAGACTCAAGCTCAAGGCGCCAACGGAACACCAGCATGGCTAGCAGTGTAAAAAAATAGGCTTGGATAATTAGTAGAATTATAAAAGGAGGGAAAAATAATTTCTTCATCCTATATAATTGACCTACCACGTTATTATTACATAAGCATTTGTCATGCTTTAAAAGTAATTATAAGTGTAAGTTGAGGTTTTTACTTTTTATACTTTTATCTAAATGCGTTCAAATGGCATTTGTTAACTTAACATTAATTAAATCCAATTTTCTTCAGAATGATACGCTACTAATTAATCTATGGTGAACAGATGATCCTTGAAATTAGAATTATAGTAGATTCATGTTTCGCTCTCATCTCTGTTAAACTGTTGAATCTACTACCAAACCCTCAATGCCATTGACCTGTTCTCATATCATTGTTGAGAAACGGCCCCTTTATGCACCGTCTAAACTGGCCTGCTGCACTGGTAATAAATTTTTTTTCAAAACCAGATGTGGAAAAATGCATGCGTAAAAAATGCATCGTGTAAACTGGGCTTTAGGAATAACTTAAACTTTTTGTTACAACAGGCCCCATACGCAGGGGGGGGGGGGGGTGCGGTGGTTGCGGCCAGCACCACCCCCAATTCCACAAGGGGGCAAAAGGTCCACTTTTTGCTGAATTTTTGATAAAAAGGTCCACAATTCAGAGATGATTTTTACACATAGTTCCACTTTTTTTTTGGTTGATAAAATGTTCCAAAATCCAAAAAAGGACCATTTTAGGGGTGTTAGGTCCACTTATTACCAAAAAAAGTCCACCTTTTCGAAAAAAAGGTCCACTTTTCTAAGTCCCCCACCCCCCCCCCCCCCCCCAAATAACTCCTGCGTACGGCCTGGTTACGACATGCAAATTTGGTGAATTGAATTTTTTTTCGATTTTCTGGTAGCGCTTTACCAGCAACATCAAATTCCATCGGCAGCACCACCGGCGTAAACCCCGAAGCTGCTCATCTTTTTTTAAAGGGTCGCTCTTACGCATATCGAAAGGTAGACGTGACTACCGGCTCTGGTCATGAATATTTAAAGGGGATGGCTGATTTAAGGATATGAAGTTTTCATCTTGATAGATTGGCCTTCATTCCAAAACCCATCTGTAGTTTCGCGCCGCGCCGTATTTCAAATCCTTTTGATGCGTAAAACGTGATTTTGTAGCCCCATAGAGACTGTGTAAAATTAATATTGGTCGCCCAAAATTGGCACATTTTCCGCCCATACTTCAACCAACATCCTTTGGCTCTAAGATTTCACAGGGTGAATGAGAAAAATAATAGTTTCTGCAATAATTTAAATTCGCAAATTATTATGAAATTACCAATATTTATAGAACGAAGGTTTAAGAGGTGATTTTGGCAAATTGTAATTTCCCCGGGACAGAGGCTGCCGTAGAAAATCCATGTACGGGTCCCATTTGGAATCGCAAATGCCCGAATCGAGCCAGTCGTGCCCCCCCGGCGCCGTTATGGTGGCATTGCTCACGTACAAAATGCAGTCGGCACCTGGGGGAAAGGGCACTCACATAAGGTACTGGTCCCTTAAAGACACTATCAGTGATTACTCCAGAAAGAGTGACTTAAATAATTGAAATTTGCCGGAATGGCTCAAAAGTGAAGGAATAGGTCTGTAGAATTCTCGAAGTTATTTTTGCACTGAAAAGTCAAGTTGTCAGAAGAAAGGAAGAAAAAACAGCAGTGTCAAAGATATGGCATTCAATTACGTGCTGTTGTCGTACGGACAGTAATGACTAAAAATATCCGATTTGTCTTTTTTTTTTTCTTAGGTTGCTTCCAGTCTTATCATTTGCAAAATGTTTATAGACTTGTTATGATACCTATACTCGTTACAGAAATACACGATTTTGATGATTTTTTTTCATTTTGCAAACACATTACTGATAGTGCCTTAACACTTAATTGGGTCCAAGAGGGGGGGGGGAGGAGCGTTCCATAGTGCCCAACATTTGAGATTTTTTTGCGATTTCCTGGTTACGCAATCAAATTTTTCAAGAGTTTTTGCTACTTTTTGATTTATGAATACGCTTTCCTGATAAAAAAAAAATTAAATCTGCCCATTAGAATATTAGGTGGGTCCTAGGAACCCCCCCCCCCCTTGGGCACTAACGGAAGTAGTTTTGGAAAACAAATCAAGATATTTTAATTATTAAGAAATTAAAGTAATTAAATCTTGGGATTATTTGCTTAGGAGGCAATTAATTAATAATACTAAATTAAAGCAAATTAACCTTTTGATGCTGATAGCATCAATTTAATTTTGTCCTGACATTGCTCTAACTGTGTAAGTTATGGGGAAGACCAAGGGAATTTGAAGTTTGTGCGCAAATTACAAGATGGTATAAAATTTGGCGATATTTGCAATTAGTTATTCAATTTGTTATTCTAGAGTAGATATAATGAATTAGTTGGTTTCAAACCCTTATATTGGAGGCCTGGAGGATTGGAAATGTGTGAATCACTTTTTCGGAGAGTGACAATTTTCTAATTGGCCATAGGTCATAGGTCAAAGTTGGGATTTCCTTTTATTGTGGGTATGGTAGGAAGTGTCATGATCAACTCCCATGGGAAAGTGGATCTGGGTTGCGGTCCCTCGGACCCCCCCCCCCTTGGGCACTAACGGAAGTTTTTTTAGCTTGGGCACTTTTAGTGTTTAAAGCGGCACGGGCACATTCAACAAAATATGAATGAAATTTCTTCAATTTGCTTCAAATGATTAGGCTGAAGAAAAGAGATTATTTTTACATAAAAATAACACATCCAAAAAAAGATATGGACAATAATATGAGGATTAAAGAACATCCAGGTAATTTGGAGGCAACTTTCTAAGTTTCCATAACTTTAATCAAACAAATGTGTATATTACATGAATATTTTTTGACTCCGTATATCATAATATTAAAACCACAAAGGTTATAGACCGACGATCAAACAGTGTGCATAGCGTGGGAAAGTACATGCGTGTGTTTCTTGGTTTTTTTTTATTTTTGTTACAACGCCATTTTCGTCGTTGCCTGAATTAGCGTCGCCGGCGACGCTAAAGTATAAAATCGTTTTCTGTTACCCATAAGAAAGCTGTGATTCGTCGTAATCATTTCGGGGTGAAAGGATTTTGAATATTAAAGACTACAACCATTCAAAAATACGATTTTGAAAATCTTAGGGCGCCTATTTTGTCAAATGTGCCAGTGTCTTTTAAAGGGACAGGAGGAGGGTTTGAGGATACAGGATTTTCTCTAATTTGCCCTTGATCGTGGTAGTTTTTCTTAGAACACCCACCGAGAACGTTTCGAAGTTTATTGGTAAACAAGAACAAAAGAAAGAAAACAAAAACTAGTGTTTTGAATTTGCCTGCCATCGTATATAATCGCCCGTAGAATCCAATATCCATATCCGAGGGATTTGATTCACCACGATGGAGGAACCCCTCCCTAGAAGCTTCCACAATCTCTATCCTTTGGCCATCTTGTCCAAGTTGGCAAGTTGTTGGGTTTCCTTATCGTCTCTCAATCTGGTTTTTGGAGCGTACTGCTTTCGAGTCCATTGCTCTTGGGGGGTCCACCTGTCCCTCTGTTGGTCCACCTGTTATCGTGCAGTCTAGCAACATGGCATGCCCATCTATGTTATTTGGCACTCCTAATGCAGGTCGGATAAATCAGTAAAATCGTCTGATGATCGGATCCAGCAGTTTCTCTTTTATCTGGGAGTCTGAGCCAAGCATGATCGCTCCATCTTCTCTCTGCAAATTGCCAAGCATCTCCATCGTGGTGTTATTCAAAGCCCCCGTTTCACTGCCGTTAGTCATAACAGGAAGAATGGAATTCATTGAACACCTTTCTCTTTAACTCCATACTTGTCTTCTTTCAGGAGTTTTTTCCACTTTTGCAAAAATGCTGCCAGCCTAGTCCAATTCTCTTTCTGATTCCAGGCAGAGTTAAGTTCACCATATAAGAATAACGGTGTACCAAGGTTGTAGATTCTCCCAGATGTAGCTGCTGACCTCTTCAATGACTTTCCCATCTACTACAGTTATCTTGGATTTCCTGGTGCGGTCATTAAACATCACTTGGTTTTCACAACATGCATGCTGAGTCCGACAAGGTTTGCTGGCCACGGGGCTGTCGGAATGTCATTAGCTGCTTTCCAATTCCTCTGGTGACTTGGCATCAGGATAATTCGTCGGCAAAGATCAGGTGAGAGAGATTTTTCACCACAATGTTGATTCCTCTTCTTCCCAGTTAATCTCCTTTATGATGCCTCTTGAAGCAGATTGTGAAGAGTTTTGGGTGAATGTTGTCTCCCTGTCTTGCTCCCCCTCTCTACTGTGATCTTATCACTGTCCCTGTGGAGCTTTAGGGTGGAAGAGGCAACACTGTAAAGGTCACGAAGAGATTGTTGTAGGCTGGGTCAACTCCTTGGTTTTCAAGTGCTGGTGAAGATTGGTTTGAATTCAAGAGAGTCAAACGCCTTATCATAGTCAACAAAGGCAAAGTTGAGCGGGATCTTATACTCATTGGGTTTCTCTTGTAGCTGGCTAACAACATGTATGTGCTCAGTGGTAGAAAATCCGGTGGTCTAAAACCAGCTTGGTCTCTTGGTTGGTGTTTGTTCCAGAGTGGTTGTCACAGCATTATTTTCAGCAGGACCTGTGAGAATACCTTGTACTTACAGGCAGAAGGCTTATTGGCCTGCAGTTTTTGATGCCAGATGTATCTCCTTTCTTATGTAGAATAACTACAGATTCATTCTTCTCCAGTTGCTGGGGACTCTTCCCTCTGTAGGCATCTGTTAAATACTTTGTAAGTACCTCAATACTGGGCTCACTCCATCTTGAAGAACCCTGCTGTAATACACCTCTCCAGGGGCTTTATCTCGCTTTAGTTTCTTTACTGCATCGCTTACTTCCGGAGGCATGATGGAAGGGTGTTGTTCCCTTTTGGGTACATGACTCAGCGAAAGGTTTTTCTT
>JAMKCH010040983.1:0-13014 GCA_023653785.1 Ophioderma brevispina | reverse complement strand
TTATCTACCCTATATCAATGCAAACATAACACAGCTTTCATTGTGACAATCAATTTTATACCTCTAAGTCCAACTAGTCGACAATATATCGAATAAAACATGTGGGCATGCTTTTTTTTTGTTTTTATAAGGATACTTAGTAACGCTTAGTAAAAGTACTTTATACTGAAATGTCAAATATAAACATATTTTCCGTGCAAACTTTGATAAGTAATATTGCCGGTCTCGCCATGGACCAATTGCAGCTCCACTCTTGAAGGTACATATCGATCCACTCTAAGTCGGCCAATCACAACCCGTGCTCAAGAAGCGTTGTGGCCACGAGGCGTATATAAATAGAGCGCAGATACTGCGAAAATTTCATTCTTCCATCCGTTAATTCAGTTGAATATATTTTGAAATGCTCGTAAAAAACAGACAGCTCGTAAGACTACCGGAGGAAAGGCTCCTCGCAAGCATTTGGCTACCAAAGCGCTCGAAAATCATCTCCCGGCTCCGGTGGCGTGAGAAACCTCATCGTTACTATAACTTGTACCGTCTCTCTAAGCGTATTTCGCCTTTACATAAAGTAGGAGCTCCTCATACTCAGTACCCTTCCAGCGGCTGGTTCGTGTAATTGCTCAAGACTTTAAAACCGAACTGCGCTTTCAAAGCGCTGCCGTAATGGCCCTTCAGTAAGCCGCGAAGCCTAACCCTTGTCGGTCCTTTTTCGAAGACACAACTTGTGCGCCATCCACGCCAAACGTTCACCATTCATTCTCCGAGGACATCCAGCCAGCCCGCCGCATCCGTGGCGAACCGGCATAGTGGAATTGCCCAACCAAACAAACGGCTCTTTTCAAGCCACCACAACTCCAAGAGAGGATAAATATTGTCGGTGTCAATTGTATCCCCCCTCCCTCCATAATCAATGCGAAAAAAACAAGCACATACATACAAACGACAGGAAAGTCATTAACTTACTAGTGTCTAAAATACTTGTGTTTATTGTGTCATCTATGATTTGTATCATATGAAACTGTTCTGAATAAAAATAAAGTGAATCTGAAATGAAACGATGTAAATGGTCCGTGGGGTCCCTATACATAAACGGGGTAAACGGGTAAAAAAAGGCACATTGTGAAAAGCTCAATTTTACGTTCCTTGGTATTCAAATTGTGAAATAAACTGCATGATTACAAACAAAACAAACAATACATTGGGAAATGTGTGACCGAAGTAAAAGAGAAAATGCGGAAGATAAGATCTTAAAAACAACCGTTCTTGATGTACACATGCATCGCAATGTACGTGTTTTTATGTATGTGCATAGTCGGCCGATTGCGTGTTTCATTCCGCCTCTCTTTTGAACTTTAAAATTCTTTGATCGCTTCTTTTGGAGCGAATCGAGCTTCTCTTTTGTAGTATGTGATGGTTTGCGAACTTGAAAAATCAACAGCATTCATCATGAAATATCTTCATGCGTTAATGAGCAAAAGTAAGGAAAACTAAGAACACATAGCATTTATAATATTAACTTCATGAATTTCGTTGTTTTTAGTCAGTCACAGCAGAAAAAAAAATACCGAGAATAGTAACCGCTAAATGTTAGCTGCCCAGACTTCCACTTGTGACTAGAATCGGTTGGCTGAAAAAACATAGAATAACATGTTTGCAAAGAACAATTCATTTTGATGAGCCATGAAGCACACCTTAACTTGTTGTGGAAAGATGTAATAAACACTACGACGAATCCGGTGATTTCACACACGTCCCCAAAACATCAGTTTTTGAAAGCCGAACCGCGCTGACGGTCGGGTTATTTCTGATTTTGATTTCAGACTTGCTATAGTAGATAGACGTTTCTTAAGTCAATGGCTTCTCCTAAGAAGAAAACTTTGAAGAATACTGCCAAGCCGCGAGCTCACCCGTCTTGGCCAGAGGAGGGTACACGAAAGCTGTGAGTGCCGTGAAAGAGAAAAGGTTCCTCTCGGCCAGCGATCAAAAAGTAAATCGCCGCCCTACCAGTGCGACGTTGACAAGCTTAACAGCTCACATCAAGAACGCTCTCCAGTCCGGTTAGCCAAGGGAACCCTGGGCAGGTCACAACATGGGAAGGGTTGCCATTGGATCCTTCAAAATAGGCACAAGAAATCTGATGGAGAGAAAGAAAAGGCAAAACAGGCAAAGGCATTAGCCCGCAAGAAGCGTACGATAAGCAGAATTAACAAAGAAGCAAGCCAAGGCAAAGAAGGCCGCCAACGTTAAAAGCTAAAAGAATGCAGCAAGGCTAAGAGCGCCCAATGAAAACAACCAAGAAAACTACGAAACCTAAGAAAACGGTCAAGAACCAGCAAGAAGCGACGGCAAAAGACTGTAACCAAATAAGGAAGGTCTCACCGCCGAAGAAGCGCGAAGCAAAGAAAGCGGCACCGAAGAAGAATTAAAATTTTGCTTCAAACAAACGCTCTTTCAGAGCCCCCCAATCTGCAAAATGAGAATATGTCCCGAGTGTCTTGTAGTGTTCCTTTACACAGAACCCCCCCCCTCCCCACCTTCCATTTGCATTTTATATATTAGCTGATGTTACATAGCGCAATACCTGTATATGAATAACGTTGATGGGCTCGAAATGACAATGAATGAATGTTTGTAAATGTCGTTGAAATTAGGTGTAAAATGGTGAAATTGATTATAGCAGGGATACTGATAGTTTACGAAATAAGGATTGAGATTTGGAGACAATATTCCCATAAGGTTTAGATGTGTTTAAAATACGTAATCATCAGATAGTGGAGAATAATCCGAACTTAAATGTGCAAGTATGCAACACAGATGTAATGTTATTCATCAAAAGACAATATACTTTAGGAGGGCGTCTTTGCGACCGTTAGATTTGCAGAATATCAACTAAATCCAAGAAAATAAATAATAAGAGTGAATAAAAATTCACACACACGAAAAAAAAAATTACTGCCATAAATGGAGCTGTCTACATTATAGTCCGTCTGTGTTTGTATAAAATATGTTTTTGTTCTTTTTGTTCTCTTTAAAAACTCCTCGGCGTTTTCCCAAATTTTCGTTTAACTTCACTGTACTTGTGGTACTTTTTTGCTTAATAACTCCTGACTCTGGCGTCGTGGCTGTTTGCTTTGTTTTTACTAAACACTGCTTGTCAAAACTGTCTGGCCTACCTACGTGTAAAATGTACATCTCTTAAAGTCTTTCTTGATTGGCGATTTCATTGCCTAAACCCACAATACTATATTTTATGATTACTTTTGTTTTTATTTATTTTATTTATCTCACATTTGCCTATGATTACGTATTTAGTTTGAATGTCAACACAATCTACTCTCTTTTTGGAAGTTTGGGTGGCTCTGATAAGAGCCTTGTTTTTTGAAAGCCATGATCTTACTTGCCTTGGCGGTCTTTTTGGAGTTAGGCACCGCCTGGCTGTTGGGCAGTACACCACCTTGAGCAATGGTGAACCGCTGAGGAGTTTGTTCAACTCTTCGTCATTGCGGATGGCGAGTGTTCAAGTGGCGCAGGATTGATCTGGTCTTCTTATTGTCTCGAGAGCGTTCCGGCTCAACTCCATGAATTCAGCAGCCAGATATTCCATGACGGGCTGCCAAGACTAACAGTGCCCCGGCACCCACGCGCTCGGCATAATTGCCTATGCGCAAGAAACGATGCACACAACCGACGGGGAATTGCACCAGCTCTTGCGGATCGCCTCTTGGCCTTAGCTCTTGCCTTTCCTCCTTTCCCACGTCCAGACATGATTATTTTGGAATTTTGTACGATGAGACAGACCAAACTCAGAGAATGAAGATTGCAAATCAGCGGCGATCTGCTTATAAACCCTCACTCCTAGGATCCCGGAATATTACATGCTACGGCAACGTGGACCATCAACGCCAGGTCGATAGACCGTGAAGGTATTGTTTGCCGTCCGCGCTACTCTCTCAGGATCCCTACTTGCATACAGGTCATATAAATTCTGCACGGTTCGCCTACCCTCTCACTTTGAGTTAGTATCTCAAACTGTAACACTGACCATGGTCCTTAAGGAGTGGAAAAGGTGCGAAGAAGCAGGTATGGCCAAGGCCCGGCCACTGGAGCAGGAAATAAGCGCAGACGCCGAAGGAAGCTACGGCATCTATATCTACAAGGTCTTGAAGCAAGTGCATCCCGATACTGGTATATCAAGACGTGCCATTACATCATGACATTTCGTCAACGATATCCTCGAGCGTATTGCCGGCGAAGCTTCCCGGCTGTCCAGTTACAACAAAAGTTCAACTATCAGTAGCCGCTAGGTACAGACTGCTGTTCGTTTGAATTCTTCCCGTGAGCTTGCCAAGCCTCGTGAGCGATGGTACCAAGGCTGTCACCAAGTACACTACCTCCAAGTAGGTTTGGGGCAGCATGTTAACAAACGGCTCTTTTCAGAGCCATCCCCCCTATCTCCAAAAAGAGAAAATGTGCTCAATGTTTCCCAATTTTATCCCCAGAAATCGACGAAAACAGCAAGAAACAAGAGTCTAAATAATATAAATTATGAAACAATTTATCACACGAAAACAAATATTAACACAAAATACATACATCGCTGCTTTGCTTCAAATAGCGTGTAAAAAGCAACGCAGACAGACAAAAATCAAGCAAATAATATGAACGTCATCGCCTCAGGTGTATAACAATACGCAGCCGATTAAAATAATGATAAAAATTTTAGAGGAAGTGGCAATATCGAGTTGAACTTCAGTTAGGAAGAAGTAACAATATAAGGAGAACAAAATCACACACCCTCCCGTTTGCAAGGAACCAAAATCAACGGGAAAAGAGTCGGTAACAGATATAACATCACAAATAGGATTCGACTTGTTAGAGTTGTAAATCGGAGTCGCCATTCTTTTTTTCTTTTCTTTTGTTTGCCTCTTCTGTTGTTCACAAACAAACAAATGAGGCTAATATTGGTAGCCATCTGCCTTGCAGAAAAAAAACCTCGATGCGTTCATGCTTCCTTGTGTCAATTGGCGAAAGAAAAATCTCGCTTAAAATGAACCCTTTATGCTGTGTATAACCAGCGTTGTAAGGATTTTGCCCAAGTTCATATATTAACCAAACATGTCATCATTAATTGTTTTACTTCACTTATTTTTTTTTTTTTTTTTTTTTTTTTGATGTTTCTTCTGGGCGATCTTTCCAGTGTAAAACCTGAGAGAAGTTGGACGTGCATAAACCCGCTCTGAACTAAATTAAATTTTTAACGCTAACGTTGCGCTCTACTAAGGGCGTAGCGACTGGCTCATTATGGAGAGGAGTTGCTGAAACGCCCTCTCGTCGACTGAATCTCGTACAAAATCTCTCGGAGGTCCGCACAGAGAGGGTATATAGCGTCAGCCGTTCAAGGTTATTATCGTCACTCTTCGCTTGTTTCGGACCTGGTCCTATAAAGAGAAAGTAATAATGTCTGGACGTGGCACAGGCGGAAAGGCTGGAAAGGGAGGCGCTAAGCGTCAACGCCAAAGGTTTTGCGTGATAACATCCAGGGTATCACTAAACCAGCTATTCGCCGTCTTGCTCGTCGTGGTGGGGTTAAGCGAATCTTCCGTTCTCATCTGAAAGAATCAGCTTGGTGTTTTGAAGTCTTCTTGAGAACGTCATTCCGTGATGCTGTTCCAACATACTGCGAGCACGCCTAAAAGGAAAACGGTCACTGCCATGGACGTTTTGTATGCCGCTCGGGTTCGCTACGTCAGGGGGATTGGGGTGGTCGGGTTGGGTACAGCGGGCTCATGGTACGGCTTTGGTGGTTAGGTGCTTTAAACCTGCAGTCAACCATATATATAGACGAGGAACGGCTCTTTTCAGAGCCACCTATCTTCCAAAACGAGAAATGACACCCTTGTTATAAGTCATAAATTATACGAAATGAGTAGTAGTACTTAATAACAAGTTGTGTACAACACTGATTAGATGTAAACCTGTGTTTAATACTGTAACTTAAGAAATAAGCGAGTGCAGTAACATGCTCAATCAAATTTGTATTGGAACAATATCACAACGGTACATTCCAAGAGCACAGCTTGCTGCAAACAATAAACACTAAAGATGATATTCAATATATTCATATGCAAAAAAGAATGTCGAAAACCTTTTTAACAAGCAATGCGTACTATGTCCCTATACGATTTCAGTTAACCTATATCCAATAACAGGCAGAAAACAAGGAAAATGAGCAAAAGAAAAACCGATAAGTAAAAAAGCACGGGGAATACATAAAAATATCATTAATTTAAAAGGTGCGAATTGAGTATTAACTGTTAATGCGAACATGGATTTATAAACAATTTTCATACTTATGAACTGTGTGCTAAATGACTACGTAAAGTGTGTGAGTTTACAAATGGCCTATATTGGAATTTTTATACAAAGTTTGTCTCCTTACGTACGATATAGGTATTGTAATTTATCTCGATTTATGTTTGTAGATGACACAAATAAATAAAGTCTGAACCTCCACTCTCGACAAGTACCCTCTGAAAGGAAGGTAGTTCCGACTATTTTGTTTCGCTAAAATACCAATCTGCCGCCTTTTCTACCCCATATCCATGCAGAAATTCACAGCTTTCATTTGACATCATTTTACTTTCTAAGTCCAAATAGTCGACAGATATCGATAAAAACTGTGGCGCAATTGCTTTTTGGGTTTTTTTTTTAAAGGATTCTTTAATAAACTCCTTAGTAAAAGTACTTTATACTGAAATGTCAATATAAACTATTTTCCGTGCAAACAGTGTTGATAGTATATTCCATCTCGCCATTTACCATTCGCAGCGCCACTCTTGAAGGTTACTTATCGATCCGCTCATCATCACCAATCACAACCCGTGCTCAAGAAGCTTTGGCCAACAGGCGTATTTAAATAGAGCGCAGATACGGCTAAAAATTCATTCATTCAACCGTTCATTCAGTTGAATATATTTGAAAATGGCTCCTGTCCAAAACAGACAGCGCGTAAGTTCTACCGGAGGAAAGGCTCCTCGCAAGCAGTTGGCTACCAAATCGGCTCGAAAATCGGCTCCGGCTACCGGTGGCGTGAAGAAACCTCATCGTTACTGACCTGGTACCGTCGCTCTACGTGAGGTTCGCCGTTACCAGAAGAGTAAGGAGCTCCTCATACGCAAGTTACCCTACCAGCGGCTGGTTCGTGAAAACGCACAAGACTTTAAGACAGAACTGCGCTTTCAAAGCGCTGCCGTAATGGCCCTTCAGGAAGGCCAGCGAAGCCTACCTTGTCGGTCTTGTCGAAGACACAAATTGGCGCCATCCACGCCAAACGTGTCACCATCATGCCTAGGACATCCAGCTAGCACGCCGCATCCGTGGCGAACGGGCAAGGGAATGCCAGCCAACAAACGGCTTCTTTCAGAGCCCCCACAAACTTCCACAGGAGATAAATAGTCGTTCATTGATCCCCCCCACCCTCCAATAATCAATGCGCAAAGAAAACAAGCACCTAATTACAAACGACAGAAAAGTTCATGAAATTATAGTGTCTAAAATACTGGTTATTGTGTCATCTATGATTTGTATTTGTCTCATATGAAACATGTTCTGAATGAAAATAAAAGGAATTGAAATGAAACGATGAAATGTCCGTGGGTCTCCTATACTACCACGGGGTAAACGGGTAAAAAAAGGCCAAATTGTGAAAAGCGCATTTACGTTCTTGGTATTCAAATTGAAATATTTACATGCATATTGAAAACAAAAAACAAACATTACATTGGGGGAAATGTGTAAAACGAAGTAAGAAAATGCTTGAAAGATAAGAGCTTAAATCAACGTTTCATTGATGGTTACAAGCTATCGCAATGGATCGCGGTTTTCTGTAGTTTGCATAGTCGGACGATGGCGTGTTTCATTACGCCTTCTGGAACTTTAAAAATTGCTTTGATAGCTTCTTTGGAGCGACGCGAGCTTCTCTTTTGTAGATGTTGGTTGCGAACTTGAAATCAAACAGCTTCATCATGAAATTATCTTGCAGCGTTAATGAGCAAAAAGTAGGAAAACTAAGAACACATACGCATTTTATAATATTAAATTTAATTCGTGGTTTTAGTCAGTCACAGCAGAAAAAACAATACCGAGAAGAGTACCGATCTAGAAAATGTTAGCTTGCCCGACTTCCACCTGTGACTAGTATCGTTGTGGATGAAAAAAAAAAATACATGTGCAAAGAAAAATGTCATTTTGATGCGCCATGAAGCACAACTTAATTTTGTGGAAATGGGATGTAAATAAACAGCTACGCCGAATCCGGTGATTTCACACAAGTCGCAAAAACAGGTTGAAAGCCGAACCGCAGCTGACGGTCTTTTTCGGGGTGTATTCTGATTGTATTTGCATACGTGATATAGTCGATAGCGTTCGTAAGTCATGGCTTCTCCTAAGAAGAAAAACTTGAAGAAGACTGCCAAGCCGCGAGCTCACCTCTGGTCCAGAGATGGACACGACGCTGTGAGTGCCTTGAAAGAGAAGAAGGGTTCCTCTATGCCAGCGATCAAAAAGTAAATCGCCGCCAACTACAAGTGCGACGTTGACACGCTTAACACTCACATCAAGAACGCTGCCAAGTCCGGTGTAGCCAAGGAAACCCTGTGCAGGTCACAGGGGAAGGTGCAGTGGATCCTTTCAAAATAGGCAACAAGAAATCTGAGCAAGAGAAAGACAAAGGGCAAAAAGGCAAAGGCTAGCCCCGAAAGAAGGCAGTAGCAGAGAGCAGAAGGAAAAAAGAGGGCAGCCAAGGCAAAGAAGGCCGCAAAAGTTAAAAGCTAAAAAGGAAGCGCTAAGGCTAAGAAGGCGCCCAAGAAATCAACCAAGAAAAACTACGCAACCTACGAAGACGGTCAAGGAAAGCCAGCAAGACAGCGGACGCCCAAAAAGACGTAAAACAAAGAAGAAGGCAGCAACGACGAAGAAAGCCGACGAACCAAGGAAAGCGGCACCGAAGAAGAAGTAAAATTTGGCTTCAAACCAAACGGCTCCTTTCAGAGCAACCAAATCTTCCCCAAAATGAGAATATTGTCCGAGTGTCTTGTAGTGGTCATTACACAGATCCCCCCACTCTCACACACATTAATTTGCATTTATATAGGATCTGATGTTACTTAGCCCAATACCTGTATATGAATAAGTGATGGGTAGGAAATGAAATGAATGATGTTTGTAAAAGGTCTGAATTCGGGTAAAATGGTTAAATTGCTTATCGCAGGGAGACTGGATAGTTACGAAATAAGGGATTGAGATTTGGAGACAATATTCCCATAAGGTTTTGATGTGTTTAAAGGTACGTAATCATCAGATAGTGAGAATAATCGGAAACTTACATGTGCATGTATGCAACACGATTTAATTTATCAGCAAAGACAATATACTTTAGGAGGGCGTCTTTGCGACCGTTAGATTTGCAGAATTCTCAATAAATCCAATGAAAATAAAATAATAAGAGTGAATGAAAAAATCAGACACAGAAAAATAGAAAATTACGGCCTATAAATGGGGCTGTCACATTATAGTCCGTCTGTGTTTGTAGAAATATGTTTTGTTCTTTTGTTCTCTTAAAACTCCTTGGCGTTTCCATTTTCGTTTAAACTTCCACTTGTACTTGTGTTCATTGGCTTAATAAATCTGACTCTGGCGTCGCGGCTGTTGCTTTGTTTTACTAAAACACTTGCTTGTCAAAATTGTCTGGCCTACCCTACGTGTAAATGTACATCTCTTAAGAGTCTTCTGATTGGCTATTTCATTGCCTAAAACCCAACAATACTTATTATTTATGATTACTTTGTTTTTATGTTTATCTATCTCACATTTGCCTAATGATTACGTGTTAGTTGAATGTCAACACAATCGTACTCTCTTTTTTGAAGTTTGGTGGCTCTGAAAAAGCCGTGTGTTTTGAAAGCCATGGTCTTACATGGCCTTGGCGGTCTTTGTGGGGAGTAGCACCGCCTGGATATTGGGCAATACACCACCTTGAGCAATGGTGACACCGCTGAGGAGTTTGTTCAACTCTTCGTCATTGCGGACGGCGAGTTTGCAAGTGGCGAGGATTGATCCTGGTCTTCTTATGTCTCGAGCAGCGCTTGCCGGCCAAACTCCACGAATTTCAGCAGCCAGATATTCCATAACGGCTGCCAAGTATCCCGGGGACCCGGCACCAACGCGCTCAGCATAATTGCCTTTGCGCAAGAAACGATGCACACGACCGACGGGAAATTGCAGCACAGCTCTTGCGGATCTGCTCTTAGCCTTAGCTCTTGCCTTTCCTCCTTTACCAGCAGACATGATTAATTTTGATTGTACGATCAGACAACCAAACTCAGAGATGAATGAGTGCTAAATCGGCGGCGATCTGCTTATAAACCCTCACTCCTAGGATCCCGGAATATTACAATGCTACGCAACGGACCAAAAACGCACAAGTCGATAGACCGTGAAGGTATTGTTTGACCGTCCGCGCTACTCTCTCAGGATCCCTAATGCAATACATGGTCATATAAAATCCTGCACGTCGCCTAACCCGTCAATTTGAGTTAGTATCTCAAACTGTACAATTGAACAATGGGTCCTAAAAGGAAGGGAAAAGGTGCCGAAGAAGGCAGTATGGTCCAGGCCGGCAAGCGCGCAGGAAAGAGGCGCAGACGTCGGAAGGAAAGCTACGGCATCTAGATCTACAAGGTAGTGAAGCAAGTGCATCCCGATACTGGAATATCAGGCGTGCCATGAACATCCTGAACAGTTTCGTCAACGTATCTTCGAGGTATTGCCGGGCGAAGGCTTCCCGGTGTTCAGTTACAACAAAAGGTCAACTATCAGAGCCGCGAGGTACAGACCTGTGGTCGTCTGATTTTCCCGGTGAGCTGCCCAGCACGCCGTGAGCGAAGGTACCAAGGCTGTCACCAAGTACACTACCTCCAGGGAGGTTTGGGCATGCATGGTAACAAACGGCTTCTTTCAGAGCCCCCCTATCTTCCAAAAAGAGATGTGCTCAAATGTTACACATTTATCCCCAGACATCGAAACCGAAAACAGCAAGAAACAAGTAGTCTAAATACGTATACATTATGACGGTTATAGCGAAAAAACAAATATAGACACAAATACATACACGCCTGCGTTGCTTTCAATTACAGTGTAAAAGAGCAACGCAGACAGACAAAATCAAGCAAAAATATATTATGAACGTCATCGCCTAAGCAGGTTATAACAATACGCAGGCCAGAGTAAAATAATGATATAAAAGTTAGAGGAAATGTTGGCAATATAGAGTAAAATTCAGTATGCAAGAAGTAAAACAATATAGGGAGAAACAAAATCACACCCGCCAGTTTGCAAGGAAAAACAATTCAACGGGAAAAGAGTCGAACAGATAGAACATCACAAATAGATTCGACTGTCAGGAGTTGTAAATAGGAGTCGCCATTTTGTTTTCTTTTCTTTGTTTGCCTCTTCTTGTTGTTCACAAAAAAACAAATGGGCTAATTTATTGGTAGCCAATCTGCCTGGCAAGAAAAAAGCAAACCCGAGCGTGCATGCTGCCTTGTGTCAATTGCGAAAGAAAAAATTCGCTTAAAATGAACCATTTATGCTGCTGATAACAGCTTTTAAGAATTGTGCCCAAGTTCAATATTATAAAATAACATGTCACATTAATATGTTTTAATTCACTTATTTTTTTTTTTTTTTTTTTTGATGTTTCTGGGCGATCTGCAAAGTGTAAAAACTGAGAGAAGTTGGGCGTGCATAAACAAGCTCGTTACTAAATTAAATTTTTAACGCTAACGTTGCGCCTCTTACTAAGGGCGTAGCGAAAAAAAAAACAAAAAAAAAAAAAATATCATTATGGAGAGAAGTTGCTGAAACGCCCTCTTCGACGTGTAAAAAATTTCTCGGAGGTCCGCAAAGAGAGGGTATATAGCGTTCAGCCGGAAGGGATGAGGTTATTGACGTCAAATCGTTGAGTAAAGAGAAAGTAAAAATGTCTGGAGTGGCAAAGGCGGAAAAAGGAACTTGGAAAGGGAAGCGCTAAGCGTCACCGCAAAGTTTTGCGTGATAACATCCAAGGTATAACTAACCAGCTATTCGCCGTCTGGCCCGTCGTGGTGGCGTTAAAGCGAAATCTCCGGTCTCACTAGAAGAGACTCGTGGTGTTTTGAAGTATTCCTTGAGAAACGTCATCGTGATGCTGTCAAATACTGCGAGCACGCTAAAAGGAAAAAGGCAATGCCATGGACGTTGGTGTATGCACTGAAACGTCAGGGTCGCACTCTGTACGGCGTTGGTGGTTTATGTCCTTACCGCCAGTAAACCATATTATAAAACGGCTCTTTTCAGAGCCACTATACTTCCAAAAAGAGGAAAGACACCTGTTAATTAAGTCATAAAGTTGTACGAAAAATGGAGTAGTAGTACTTAATAACAAGTTTTGTAGCAACACTGATTAGATGTAAACCTGTGTTTTAATACTCTAACATAAGAAATAAGCGAGAGCAGTAACATGCTCAATCAAAAATTTGTTGAACTAGAACAACGGTACATTCAAGAAGCAAGCTTGCTGCAAACAATAACAAACTAAAGATGATATTTGAAAGATGTTCATTGAAAAAAGAAGGTACGAAACACAATTTTTAAAACAAGCAATGGTAATATGTCCCTATCCGATTTCAGTTGACCTATTTTGTATCCTGAACAGGCAGAAAACCAGGAAAATGAGCAAAAGAAAACACGCGAATACAAAAGCAAGGGGAATACATAAAAATATAGCATAATTAAAAGGTTGCACGAAATTGAGTATTTAACTTTTATGCGAAAAGGATATAACAATTAATAATTATGAACTGTGGTGCTAAATGTAACTACGTGAAGTGTGTGGGCGTTTGCAAGTGGGGCCTATATGTGGATTTTTATTACAAAGTTTGTCTCCTTAAAGTAGGATATAGGGTATTGTAATTTTAT
>JAMKCH010040982.1:0-11940 GCA_023653785.1 Ophioderma brevispina | reverse complement strand
CTAAGTAGTCCTGCCAGCTATGCTGGCAGCCCACAAAAACTTCTACACCAGTCCGAAGAGAAGGCATTTGTTCAAAATGTTAATTTTTACACTTTCTCCTTTCTTCTATGTATAGGTAACAACAGAAGTATTCTAGGAAGATTTTTCTGTGATTTCCTTCCAGTATTCCTTACATTTGTACTAGCAATCTCAGGCCTTTGGTTAAGAAGTGCAATATCAACCAGGCGAGATGAGTGTCTCGATTTGAGTCGAGATGAGAGTCGAGATTTGAGTCGAGATGAGAGTCAAGGAGGAGATGGAATTGAAATTGACAGTGAAGCTGTTGAACTTTGTAACTTCAACATATCAAACTTTTACTTCCCTGAAGATAAGTATCCATATTTCTTTGTGGGGAGAGTAGAGGAACTAAATGATATTACCCAAGAGATACATGACAACACCAGGTTAATAAGTATAGTCGGTCCTGCAGGAATAGGCAAGTCATTGTTATCCACAGAGGTTGGAAGGTATATAAAGAAACTAGACAACTATGGTGTTGCCGTGGCAACCTTAGACCAGATATCCAACCAGATGGAATCCGCCGATGACATCTTTAAAGCAATCTTATCCTCACTTGGATGTCATCACGATTTTTTACTGAAGTTAAGCCAAATCCAGATAGATTCAAAAGTTCTTCTAATACTTGATGGCATTGATTTAGCATTAAATATGTATCCTAAAAAATTCAAAAAAATCACTAAGGAAATGCTGAACTTGGATAAAATCACTATCTTAACAACATCAAGGAAAGAACTGGACTGGGATGACCTCGATTTTGTGACACTTTCTTTGCAACCACTAAATCAAGGTGCTTCTGTGAAATTGTTACAAACGATACATACAAAAATAACAAGAGAGCATGCCAACAAAATTGCACAAATTACTCAGGGCATACCATTGCTGCTCGAAATCATTGGCCACCAACTGCAGGCAGGGTTTTTGACACCAGATCAAATGATTCAGGAAATCTACACTGTAAATTCAGATGTAGTGAATCCAGCCAACACATCCAACTATTTTCCCATGTTGAAAACGTTGATATTTAAAACAAAACCGAACATATACCGCCAGTTTCTGAAAATTGGTCTAGAAAAAAGAGAAACTAACCCAGACACAGAAATAAATTTGCAACTGGCCAAACTAGGACTGGTGAAATTTAAGAATTCCACCGATAAAAATTGGATCATATTTGAAATGCACAATGTTTTAAAACAATTTGCTGAATACTTAGGATCAGGTCATTTTAAAACATCTTTGTATGTTAACACACGTCCGCCCGTTGCCGATAATTCTATATTTGGGTCTACTGGTTAACATTTCACAAAGATTTCTGAATATAGAACAAGACATTTTGTCAATCACTGTCAAGTCATTCTTAGCTAGTCATCTGATGGCTTTCAGTGTCCACCAACTAATATTTCACATCAATAAAGTCATTTCCAGTGAAGTCATTTCTGGGTTTTGCTTAGCTATTATTTTACTGAGTAACCTTCTATCGAAAGACATAAGTATATTAAATGGAATAACAATTTTTGCCATGAATTGGCTCTTTGGTTTTCAGTTGTTAGTTTTGGTTTATGACATCTCTTATTTTCTATTCACATGCGGTACAAACATGCAAGATGAACACAGAAATGAAATTGTACTGAAAACAATGTCACTTTATTTCTTGGCATGCTGCATGCTACTCTTTGTTACATTACAAACTTGGTTTAATTATCAAGGTCGACCTTTACTGAGATCGTGGGATAAATTTTGGCACTTTCTTAATTTTTTTAGTGATTGCAGTCTTTTGTTAATATGCTGGTTGCTGACATATTCTTTAATTGTATATTTAATCAGGGGTAACAGCATACTTGAAAGTGCCGAGTTTGAGATGTCTATTCTAGAATTGTTGCCTCTCCATAACACTGCTATTCTTGTGATAGCAGGCTTTCTAATCAAACATTTTTACCCATTGCATGAATCCATAGAACATGTATTCTATTATATACGGCTTCTGAAGAGGTGCATTTTTAAAATTGCCTTGGTACTTTTTTATATATTTGTTGGTGTTTTAGTTATTGGATGTTTTATTTTTCTCATTCGTAAACTGATACCAATTTATAAAACTTACATGACAACACCGGTATAGTCGGTCCTGCAGGAATGGGCAACACAGCTGTTTGACCCTATACAAATTGTCTATTTTATTTTTAGAATAATTTTAAGCAGTGGCGACACAATTTTGACAACTGATTTAAGTAGGGACATGCAAGAGCTATTATCTCTGCAAAAAATCAGACAAATCCATTCCGGGAATTTTGCCATATAGGTCTACAAAGGTCATAATTTGTATGTTATAGTACCCTCTATATGTCCATTCTCCAGAAAAAGATGTGGAAAACTAGATTTTTAAGAAAAATCATATTTACTCGAAATGGAATTTCATAAAATTTGCACAGAATGTAGTTAGTGGACTAAATATTCCAAATCATTTGACAAAACTGTGTCGCCGGCGATAATTTTTGTTTTATTCTGGTTTTGTCATAACGTCGCCCACATCACATACTGTCTTATCGGACATTTTTGACTTTTTTGAGATATTTTGCATATGTACTTATAATGCTATGGTCTATACATGCACAAAGTTACAATCTTGAAAGTTACCTAATTAGTGAGATATTAATTAAGAATTTTGATCAATAAGCTCAAAACTGCATATCGCGATTTCACATACTGTCTTATGTTTCATTTACACGTAATTTCAATTGGCGTATAATTAACGTTCACAAAACAAGCTGTTTACGTTTTTCACATACAGATCTATGTGCGTCTTATCTGCCTAGTTTGTGAACATGGCGTGTTTCACATAGAGATATATCTGAACGCATTGAAATATATAACAGTGAAATTAGCGTCATATGTGACAATACGACTTTTTTGCATTTCACATACAGACAATTGCACTTTCAAAACTCAGTAAGGTTAAAATTTAAACTTCAGAATGTTTTCTTCATAATGCAAAATTAAAAAGTAAATTGTAATGTTTAATTCGATAGTACAAACACGAAATCTCCCGGTAGAATTTCAATAGCGATTTTCTCGAAAACGGCATTTCGTCAGATAAGACAGTATGTGATGTGGGTGACGAAAATGAAACTTTTAAACAGCTGTGGCAAGCCATTGTTATCCACAGAGGTTAGAAGGTATATAAAAAACTAAACAACTATGGGGTTGCCGTGGCAAACTTAGACCAGATATTCAATGGAATCCCCTGGTGACATCTTTAAAGGAAATCTTGTCACAGGGGGGTAAATCACATAGAAAATCATTTGGCCCACCCAGTAAATCCAATCTGCCCAATGGCCCAAAGGGCCCACCCAGTTAATTATCTGGTCCAACATATTGTGAAGTTGCAGTTGGTCAATTGTAGTAATATTTAGGATCATGCACGAATAATTTGAAATGTGTAAAAACAGACAAATGAACCAATAACAATAGTGGTGGACTGTACAAGGGTGAAAAATCTGTAAACCACCAATGGCGGTATGGACCAAATTTTCAAAATACTTTAATCTTGACAAAATTGGTGTCAAATTGTTGGTAAGAGCATGAGCAATCCAGAAAAGTATAGTTTGCAATATCTAGGATGGAAAGGTGGGTGACCCGATCGACAACCTTGTCCCCCACTTTACTCCATCAAAATGGAGATTTTGGTATCAGAAGAAAGTTAATATTTGTCTCATTACCCTAGTGAAATTTTAGGCCCAGGAAATGTTTCCCTTTTGATTTTATGAACAAAAACATCTCACAAGTGTGGTACACCACATTTATTAATACACACTGTCTATGGGCCAATTTAGTACACATTTTTGCTTCTACTATCCAAACGGTTAGGCCGATTTTAACTCAAAATTTGTAATCAGATGTTTTTGGTGATATGCTTCTATGTGAAGGATAAAACATCATATTTGGATCATGATCAGGTCACCCACCTTTAAACTGCAGGTGCTAAATTTGGTATTTTTAAAAAGTGCATGAAGATGTCTATCAGTTGAAATTAAATAGAATGTTCAAGAGTATTTTGTATTTAATTAATGAGTCATTAATTAGTGGGAAGTGCATGTAGATGACGAGCAGCAGCTGCAAATATGACAAAATTAAACCCAAGGGTCATATAATTGGGCATTTTATTATTTTTTACATTGGCTATCGGATAATATTGAAGCTACATAACATTCAATCATTCAAAAATACTTTGATCAATTTGTTATTATTGGAAAGCCCTTGATTAAAATAGTTATCAAACACGTCATGTTCTTCTCTATGTTAGCATCTGTTGTGGTATTATCCATTACGTACCATTCAAAAATTGTATTTTTTCATGGAATTTTGCATAAACATGGTTGGATAATTTTCAAGGCAAGATCAATTGCCAAGGTCAAATGTATTTCCTAATTCCTTGGTCCATATACTTGAAAACAATATACTTGGACAGGTTTTATGTATTCACACCAGAGGAACATTCTATTATCCAAACAGATTTGTATGTTCCATTAATCAAATGTGTGTAACAGAAAAGGGCTGAACTGAAATGCAAGGCCATTTAACAATTACTGTACTGACCCTAGTATAGTCCCACCTGTTTTTGACCTGAAATTAGCTTGAATTTAGGGGGTGGGATTATAATGGAATCTCCACCCTAACATGAAACACATGAGCATCAACATTTCACGCTTTCACAACTACACTTATTCCAGATACTTTCAAGTGTCAAATGAGGTGTGCGATCAGCAAAGTCCTGTAAAAGAACTGAAGCATGAACCTAATTAATTTTGTAAAGAAAATCACCAGAAGATACTACCAAAACAGTACTGATTTTAACAAAAATTTCATGTAATCTGTTGCCCTCCAGCAAAAAACTTATGGTGGGATTATAATAGGATTTTCTACTATTCTTCAGATTCTTTCAAAACTTGGGGGTGGGATTATAATCGAGCATGGGACTATACTCGGGTCAGTACAGTAATAAGTTTGTTTAATAAAAGTTTGTTTCAATTAACTTATTGTTAATATAAACAATTATGTTATAAATTAGCAAACTTGGTGTATAGGAATTGTGGAAATTAAAGTTGGACCATCCAGTAAATTATTTTCCTGACTTTTTTGGGCCAGTTAATTAAAGACAATATTAGTGATTCACCTAAAAGATATATATTTTTTTCAAATGTGCAGGAATAGCTTTAAAGTGAAGGTCAAGTATGTAGGACTCTCATAAGGTATATTTTCCTACCCCAAATTGACAGAAAAGGAAGAAAATGGCAGGGTTCAAAGATATGAATCCCCTCTTAATTGTGCGTTTTAGTAAGTGTCCGTATAGACAGCAACAACTAAAATTATCCAATTTTGTCCTTATTCGGTTGCTTTTAAACTTATCACTTCCAGGTATGTTGGGATACCTATACTTGTTACAAATATGCAAAAATCTGATTTTTTTTTATTTTCTGATTTAGCAAATCACTGATAGTCCCTTTAAATAATTAATGCCCACCCACTAATTTATTCTTATTTACCAAACTATCTTGTCATCACTTCAGTCTGGGAAATTTCCAAATATAGGCATGATATTTATCCACTGCAAAATCTAGATTCTCAATGCCAAACATTTGCACAATCTATTTCTAAACAATGTAGTGTGGATTTAGCGCTTAAGGGTTAAAGAGGGTAATTGAAGAGAAAAGGCATTCTGCGTACTGCGTGTCAGTTTCCGCTGCCACTTACGCACTCGCAGTAAGAGCGTAGGAGATCTTTCTTTGGTGCGCGTGATACACGCGCACATCACATCACATCAACATCATCAGCACATCACTTTTGCAGATAGGTCATTCATTCTCTTGTTATGGACCACAATCTGGAACAGACCCCTTGAACACGTTAGAATTGTGGAACTGTGGAGATTTCAAGAAACTTGTGAAACATACATCTTTTCCAAATTGCATATTAAGCAGTGCCTTTAGCATTTGTGCATTGTGTGTTTTAGGTCATTGCACTTTTTGCAATCTACATAATTTCTGTTGTACTTTTGCTTGCTTTTGTGGAAAAGCGCTAGTGCAATTTTGTATTGGTTTTTGGTGCTATATAATGTCAGGATATTTATATTATACATGCACAGTTTACCGCGAGAATGTTAAATCGTTTTTAGGTAGTTTTTGCATCGTTTATGACGTGTAGCGCAGAATAATACAATTTTGTTATCACATCCAGGGGCGTCCGAATGTTTTCTTTAGATGTGGGGGTGCGGGTGGGTGTCGGGTGGGGGTATGTAGAGGCGTAATATGGCACATGTCCTATACAACCTGAAAAAAATTCTAATAAAAAGGACTCTGTCTATATTCTGGTAGGCCTATAATGTGAAATAATTACAAAAATTTGTCCCGCCTTCAGTTGCTGCGTTGGTCAGATATTCAAGGTAACAAGGTCAACACTTTATACGGCCTATGATGGGTATACTGCTCATCCAATTGGCCTAGCTGAGTCAAAAGATTGAGTCTATACCATGTTCGGGGGTCAATAACATAATAAAAACAGTCTTGAGGCTTACATATGAAGTCATCATTATCTTTAAACATAGAAAGCACTTTTAATTAAAATTCTTCCATGTTTTCTCAACATAAATTAGCCAATTCATCAGTCTGTACAAGTATAAAAAAAAACTTTGACCATAATCTATAATGAAAACAACCAAAATACTAATTGTAAAAATTTGTTCGGCCTTCTAGTTGCTTCGTTGGTCAGATATTCAAGGTCAAAGGTCAATGACCTTTATAAGGCATGTGATGGGTCATAACTGCTCAGCCAATTGGCCTAGAAGCAAAAAGGTGGTGTCTATACCGATGTTTGGGGGGTCAATAAAAACAATAAACATATTTGTTAGGCTTACAAATGCAGCCATCATTGCTTTTCAGCATAGAAAGCACTTTTGATCGTAATTTGTACAAGTTTTTCTCAACATAAATTTGCCAATTCGTCAGTCTGTACAAATATTAAACAACAATATTTGATCTTAAATAATGAAACAGCTACAATATTATTGTCAAATCAGTGAATACTGTTCTTGGACAGATCCTCGAACTGATGAGTCCTGTGTGATTTAATAGTGTGGTACTAGTGATAGACCTGTTTGCATAAATATTTGGGTACTATTAAAAACCCCATTACCACTGCTAAATGAGCCAACTCCCGAAATAGTCGGGACACAGCACGCACCAAATATCACGGACCACATCAAGCGGCGCTGTAATTCACCCTTCGCAAAATGTTTCTCTCACCAAAAAACAAAACAAAAAAACCAACGACCTTCTTGCAGGTGGAGATAACAAATTGCGTGAGTGCCAAAGGTCGTGAAAGGTACATATCATACTGTATCGCCCTCTCACTCCTGAGAGGGAAATACACTGCACTAGTGCTAGCTTCCTTCCACAGCCTTACTTTTGCACAGAATTCCACTGCATGGCTTAATCGGTGGCGAAGAAGGACGCAGAAGGCAGCCAACTCCAACGCAATAACCCCTGTCAAAGCCTAATGCTCCTGGGTCAAGATGCTAGGTCGATAGCCAAGAGGGATTGGACGGCGACACCCCTCTCCGCTTGAGTAACACATGCATCAAATAGTCTGACTTGTTGGAAGGTGGAAGTAGAACTCCAACCGACATTGTCCAAAATGTCTTGGATGAAGGCCTCTTTATAGAATGCCCAGGAGGAAGCGTGAGCTTGAACATCATATGCCCTAACCAAGAAGCCAGTCAACCAATCATGGTGTTTTTGTGTGCATTTCAGATGACTGAGGAAATCCAGCTGGCTCAATGGGTCCCTTGCTGCAAGCTTCTCTGACTGTCTTCACTCCCGGTCTGCAACTATGGTGAGACCTGGCAGAAACACTGGTTTCGAGGTCAAAGAAAGAGTCGGATTCTTGGCCAAAAAGCCATGTGGAAGAATAGAGATCTCCTGTAGCGCTCAAAGCCTGGTGATGGCCCCATCGTCGTAGACAAGGCATTTAATATCCGAACTCCATGGTTCCCACAAGCCCACAGCCACTAGGAAGTTCCAGAAGACTAAGCTTTTCGGTTGGTTTAAACGGTTCCGACACCAAGTTGCACGACCAATGGCAATCCCACTCCGGAACAAGGCTAAACGAACCGGGGACGATCCGGTAAAACATACCCTTCCAAACATGATTGGACAAAGAGGGTGAAAAAAACAGAGAAGATTTTCAAATAGCTTTTCCCACAATGCATTGCGTCCAATTGAGTTTTTGTACAGGTACTGATGTGGTTCGTTAGTGATGACACATGGCTAAATTGATAGTACTGATCACAAACTTTGCATTTTAAGAGCGTTCCATCTCTAACGATCCACATGGCAACCTGTACGAAAACTTCCAATGGAAGCAATGCATTGTTGGAAGCTACTGGTATCTTCTCTTGAAAGAAACTGTCATGCCATCACACCGAGCCCTTACGGGTCTTGCCTGTGGCTGTTCGGGAAAAAGAAACCTCGGACAATCAGGATACTAAGTTAAACCGCACTTCCTCAAAGACTTCCTTGAGGAAATTGCCCAACCTGTCTAAACGGTCCTCAGAAATTGCATGGATCGAACTCTCTATCGGCACACCTTGCATGGTAATTCTATAATGCTCTAGTGAATTTGCCTGAACAGTGAGCATGGCAACCTGTTCAGAAAGTCCCACCTCAGTCTATCAGTCTGCAGAAATGCACCTGACAGGTTCAGAGCATCGGTGTGCACTCTGAGACGAATGCATCGGCTGGAGGACCTCATACCAGGTCCCCTCCCTTTGGAAGATGGATCTGTTCCCTCACAAGCAGATCTAGCGGCCTGAGAACCACAGCTGCCGTGGCCATAATGGGCCGGCTACCAGCAGGACCAGGCAGTCTCGAGACAGAGCCACTCGAGGACTTTGGGGATCATGGCAACCTGGAAAAGCTATGATCAAGTATAGGCTATCAATCCTGACCGGTCCGCTGCCATTGCGTCCCGTTTGACTGCATGCCCGGGGATCCGGGGTCCAAGAGTAGGCCCCTAATATGCCACAATCCGATGATTCATGACTAAGGCGAACAGATCCACGTGTGGACGGTTCACCATCTAGAAGATTGTGCAGCAAACTGCAAAGTAGAGCTGACTTTTGGCTGTGTCTGGGATTAGGGACCCTCCTGGGAGACTGTCTGCAAACCATTTTCCACTCCCGAAACATGGGAGGCGATCATATTATGTATCTCGGCACCATTCGAATAGCCGAAGAATCTCCCTGCATAGGCTGTGACTGATTACACCCCCTTCCTTGTTTATATGTCACCACCTTCATATTGTCGCAGCGGACAACAATTACCTTCCCCGGTCCCCCTGACCACGGGGAGTCAGTGCCACAATGCCACAACGGTGAACAACTCGAGGATGTTTATGTGGTGATGAGCCACGGAGGCTGGTCAGCGGCCTTCCCCCGAAGAAATAGGAGGTGAGCCCCCAACTTAAATGCATCTGTCGTCAGTGTGTTCAAACGCATCCATTGTCAGGGTGTTTGATAGGTCACAGGTAGGCTGAATGGAACTCCTTGCCTCATATGAGTGGCAAAGTCCACCACTGAAGGTCTGAGGTAACCTTCGTCTTCCTGGGGGAAGGTGGGGTGTTTACCACTGCCAACAAGTTTTTCATCCGGCCAGCTAAAACACATAAATTTGAAATCTATAGGCTGCATCTAATCTTGGGACCATCATTTGCTTTCATATTAGGGCAAAATAATCTGTCACGCCACCTTACTTTTGGTAGTGGAAGACAAGACTCAGTTTTGGAGGAAGGGGATGGTTGCCACCTTATAGAGCATGTGTGGTCTAGTGGAAAGTGCAGGACTCATGATCATTAGATTTTGAGTTCGAGCCCCGTCATGGCCAACATGTTGTGTCCTAGGGCAAGACACTTTATCTCGCTTGTCTAACTTCACCCAGGTGTAAATGGGGAGCTGTTAGGGGGTAGTCGTTATAATTGGCTGCCGAATTTTCAATATGTGAAAAATGTGATTTATCCTAGTGACAGTGGAATAAATGTAAAGCGCTTTGAGACTTAATTGTATAAAGCGCTATATAAATACTTGCATTTATTTTAATTTTATTTTATAATATTTTTCTTTTTCACTTCTATCAAAAATATATATGCTTTATGCTTTTTGTATGTTACAAAACTTGATTTTCCTTTCATAATCACCAAAAAAACCTAGCAAACCCATTATCAGTTCAGTAATACATTACTATGACGTCAAATGGAGGACTATTGGAACGTTTTTGATATCAATGGAAAGAGGAGACTTATACCAACCCACCTGTACCAAAATCAAAAGGGTCAGAGGCTTTGTAACTAAGAAATCCAGGAAGGTCTTAACCAACACCTCTAAAATGGTTGAGGGGACGAGTTTAAATTACAATTTCATGTAGATAGTGCATACTATTTTGAAAATCAAAGAAGGGTGCATTTGATCGTTTTTCCTATATGCTAATTGTGTTTGTTGACCCCAAAAACCATAGTACAGACACCTCATTTGTGCTTTTAGACCAAATGGTTGAGGAATTATGATCCATCCCTTATAAATAAAGGTCATTGACCTTTGACCTTGAATATCTGACCAACGCAGCTGCCCGAAGGCCAGACAAATTTTTTCATAATAATTCACATATAGCCCTACAAGAATATACAAAAAGTCCTTTTATTAGAATTTTTTCAAGGTTGAATTGCATATGGCCTCTACTAGTAAGGGTCACCGATTGCTGACAAACCGCCCATGTACTGACATTAAAACGAATAACACCACAAACATGTTAGATGCATGGGTGTGTCGGGGAGTGATGTCTTTGTACGTCTTTAAATGCGCTGCCCAATTTTGCCAAAGGATGTTGGCCCTATTATGACAAATTGGAGTGTCACAACCACCACAGCCCCGCAGTACGACCCTGATCATGACATGCAGTTTCTTAAATTGTGTGGTTTTTATGACAGATTCCCGAAAAAAGTGTCAGAAACAGCTAGAAACGTCTGTTGCCGTTTGCCTTAGGACCTACAAGAGGCTTTTAGAGCCAATATCTCACAATTTCCCAAATGAGACACACATTTATGCCATGCTCACTCACTCACTCACTGCACTTTTTTTTTTTTTTTTTTTTTTTTTTTTTTTTTTTTTTTTTTTTTTTTTTTTTTTTTTTTTTTTTTTTTTTTTTTTTTTTTTTTTTTTTTTTTTTTTTTTTTTTTTTTTCTGTGCATCAATACGCAAGATAAGCTGCGCTTTTGTTCATGCAAACAGGACGCACTTGAAGAGAAAATTGCAATTTTTAGGCCTATTTTGTCGTTTTCTCGAAAACTAAGTCGGTGACACCCAGTTTTTATTAGTGCGCCGAAAAGATCTTATAAAAGTTCTTAACAAAAGTAGAAAAAATCAAAAATCGTTCGATTTGTTTATATTTTATACCTGAAAAACGGCAACATGTTCTGGTTTTCCCATAGAGCTCTGTACAAATTTTTGAAAATAATACACTTTTTGAACAGCCTATAGCTCAAAAACAAAGTCGGTGACCCCCATTTTTTTAGTTCAGATTTGTCACCTACATCAATTAAAATACCAAATATCCAAAAATGAAGAAAATCGTTCGATTATTTCAATTATCCTCTATAACCTTTAAAACATGAATAAGCCTCTAGCTATTACAATTACTGGTATTTTCATAACAAAATAGTATTGATTTTTTAAAATTTGATTGATAATGAAAATAACATTAGTGACTGTGTACATTTTAAGCACTAAATCTACACTATATATTAAAGGTCCATGGCCCGATCGCTAATAGCCTCGTCCCCAGAAGC
>JAMKCH010040981.1:0-18741 GCA_023653785.1 Ophioderma brevispina | reverse complement strand
CTCTTTACCCAGACAACATATATTCCAACAAACTAGGGTCCCATGACTTTAGATTCATATTGAATCTGAATCTAAGGCACCCATAGTAGTGCATTACCGTTAAAATGTGCGGCCATTTGGGAAAATGCTGGGTTATGATTTGCAAATTGCCATCACTTTGATTTTTGTCATCACGTGTTTTCATGAACTACACACAACCCAATGATCAATTTTAGCTATGATTGGCAAATGTTATTATTCTGGCCCTGTGGTAGAAAATCTAAGGCCCCGTTCACCTGATGCGGCAGCACTATAAGGCATTTGCACAATCTTGAGCCCGTTGATTAGCAACTTGTTATGGCGCTTACTACTGAAATTTATGACGCAGCATTACAGGGGCCAAGAACTTAAAGTATATGGTGAAGAACCGTAACTTTAAAATTGCACACAAATCGTTGTTGTAAAATTTTAATTTAACCTGGTTAAAGAATTATACAAGTGAATCATAATTTTATCCTATATAGAAACAAAAATTATTGTATCAGTGGGTTCTAAATAGAAATTCAAGGCAGGGGTGGGAGTTAACGTATTGGTCCAGGGACCCGTCAACCAGCGTAGCAAAAAAGAAAAATAGCCAAAACAAATAAAATCTGAGATTTTTATATTTCTGCTGCCTAAATATTTGAAACCTTGCTTTTCATATTCGGAAATCCCGGTTTTGGATAGAACCTATCATGTTGCAAAATCCAGGATTCTAGATCTAAAAACGTAGATACATGTTTAAGAAGGCCGCTAATTAACATTCAACACTAACAAAACCCTCAAACTTTCGAAAGGAGTTCGATAATCAGAATTGTAAAATAGCACAGTCTGTTTTAATGCACACAATTTATACAAATTACATAATGTAGTCTATATATCATTAAAATCAGAGACAAAGGCATACAAACTTATAAGCATAACCCCTAACCCTAATTCACACTTCCTAACCGCTACGCTAATTTAATTCTAATATGATAACATTCCCTGTGGTAGCTACAGATGAAAAAAAAATTAAATGAACGTTACACAAACTGTTAGCCTATGGCGGTAACGTCTCAAATAACCGTTACTGTGCCTAGTAATTCATATACCTGTCCACCACAAAGTATTTTTAACCGCATTGAGTTTAGAGTGAAAATCATGAATGGTAAGAAATTTGGTGGAAAAAAAAATCATGGATCTGGTTGTTTAGTCAATAATGACGTCTCAAATGCACCTGCTGTACTAATAATTAACGCGCTAAAAAACAGATCGAGTGTAAAACTATCTGCAAATTAAAACGTAGCTTCAGATATTCTTTTACTAACGAATCTATGAGAGTAAGAGAAATTTGCAAAACGGGTAAGAATAAAAAAAAAAATCTTTTGACGCCACCCCCGACGACCAAAATTTTATTTTGTTTTTTTGGCCCAAACCCACGGTTTATATAAGTGGCTCTCTGTTATGGAATTTGTGAATGAATTGTCTACGCAAAAGGGCGTGATATTGTTAGACAGATGTTCTTAAAGTCTGATCTCAGAGATTTTTGAATTATTACTTTTTTGTGTCTAATGAAAAATAGTCAACACTAGAATTAAAGATAGGAACCTAAAATGCACAATTCCGAAATTTGAGATGAATCGGATTTTTTCGTTTTGATGCAGTAAACATTTATGTGTAGTATTAATGTCCCATAGGATACTGCTGTATAACAAAAATTACGGATCAGGAGTTTTATAACAAAGTTGGGATTTTCTATAGAAGGGACGTCGATTTAAGCTTAGCAATTCTACACAGTGATAGGATATGGACAACAGCATTATGTACATGCAAAAAACACGATTATTTTTGGAAATTGAGGGCGCCCTCCTCAGGAAATCTCTGAGTCGGCCTTTAAGTAGGTACTCACATCATGGAGTTATTATAGTTTACTATAAGAGTCCATGGCTCACATTACTTGAACTTACACTTGAAGTTTTTGTAAATCGTTTGATAAAAAATTAATTACGACGTGGGTTGAGGAATTCAGACGAATGAATCAGAATTTGTATTAACCACTGATGAGACTAGTTATTCTGTGGCACACTTAAAAATCAAGTGCTGGGATTGTAGTTAAGCACAATATCGACAGTTTAAAATCAGGTGATTAATCAGATGAAGCTGTAGGGTAAAAACTATCTATCTATGAATTTAAACCTCAGAGTAAGAAATTCGTTTTACTAATAAATCAATTGAGAGTAAGACATAATTTGCAAAATGTGTAAGAATAAGAAATCTTATGGATGCGATTCCCACATCTTAAGCCCATTGATTAAACAGTGACCCTCCTATTGTGGCATTGAATTGGCTTGTTGTCTACACCAGATAGCCGCGCCATTGGGTGTTAAGTACATTAAAGTAGATAGTCAAGTATACTTCAAACTTAATGTCAATCGTTTTTGTAAAACAATTTACAAAATAAATTTCAACTTCTTAAGATCAGAGAAGTGAATCAGGATCTGTTTCCTACAAACAGAATGATTTATTCGGGTTTCCAAAATAGAGAGGCATGGGGAGGGGCGTGGGAATGTGATATGACAAAAATCTAGGATTCTTCGCAGGAAAAACCGGGATATCTGACATTGAGAAGCTTAACTAACTTCAACCCTAATAAAAAACTTTCGACGGAATTCGCTTATCAGAATTTAAAATGCATTTGCACAATGACGTTTTTTAAATAAAGAAGGGACTTTCGAAAAATTCTAAAAGGAAAAAATCATATATTCAACAAGTTAAATACATTCCAAGTTCTAATTTTTGATTGTTTTATAGCTAATTTTTGTACCAAATTATATGTTAAATTACTTACATATTTATATTGCATAGGACTTTGATGACTGTTTGTTTCTGTATTTTATTGTTTAAAATAATGTATGTAATAGTTGTATAGAGGGTGCACAACTTTTCAGCTTTGGCTTTTGTCTCCATCTATTATCTTAGTTATCTTTTGTATGTTCGTTATTGTTGATGCTAATGATGGAAAATAAAAGGATAGAATTAAGAAATATGTTGCATACAATTCAAGTCCATGTTATAAAATCACACCTGTGTTTAGTGCAAATACGTCTCAAATCCACCTGCTGGTACACAATGCATTAATAATAACAGCTGAAAATCAGTCGCTGTAAATGCATCTGAAAATTCACCTAAGGGCGGGAAATCTTTTATAAATAGCTCCAGTGTAGGTAAGATTTTTCAAAAATGAGTAAGAATTGAAAACAATTTATGAAGTGGAGTATCATGCACCTGTTGTTTGACTAGCAACTTGAATGGCCTGTAGACCCCAGGTAGCGTGATGTTAGCAGGGGTTTAGTTGAAACTGGCACTTTTTTTTAAAAGTTTTTTGTAAGCGATTTGATAATAATAATTAAGACATGGGCATAAGAATTTAAAACGAGGATTCAGATTTGTACTATACAGATATTCTATCAAAAGATTCAAGGGATAGGAATTCTGTCTATTTGAAAGATTTAAAGGTAGAATTGTGGTTTTAATCAGAATTACTGAGGTAAAACCAGTGGGCGTAAAATATTGAATTGTAACTTCTTTTAACAAACGGTCAATTGAGAGTTAGGAATTTACAAAATGGCTTAAGAATTAAGAGATTTCAGACTTGGGACGCGCCCCCGGATCTTGAACCCATTAATTAAACTAGTGATCTCTGTTTGGGTTCATTTTAATGATTTTATATGTTTAAGTCAATTTGCACTTGATCGATTGTATGTAGCCAGTCAAGACACAAAAATTAACACTTGCTAAGAATTCCACAGAGCAATAAAAAAATTGTAAAAAGGGAATAATTTAGTCTGGGTTCTCCAAAAGAGCGAATCAATGGTGGTAGAGAGGGATTGCATATGGTAGTGGTGTAATCTTCACGATAGTTGTAGTATAATCAACCCTGGCATGAGTTATTACGCCTTTTTAGTTGATTATTGCCTTCTCTTACTCTAAAATAGTGAACTGAGTAAATCAAAGAAAACGGTTTCACTGAGATCGAGATTCATAGATCTCAACGTACGGACATTCTTTAAAATTTCTTCTTAAGAGGTAACTTAAAACTTTAAGACGAGTTAATAACTAAGAATAGCTCTTGTTGTCAACCACAGTCTCTGCTATGCTGGTTTTATCGTTGTTGTTCTACACCACGTAAGGGTACTAGACATCATGGGTAGAAAATATTTGTTTACGGTGGATAAAAGCACAAGGTCATACTCAGACCAAGCGGTTTGTTGTAATATTTTAGTTGTTTCAACGCGATCTAGTTGTGGTCTTATGACCATGGGACGATTTAAATTGTGATCATTATAGACGGTTCATCAACATAATAGTAAACATTTTACACTAGAATCGATGACAAAACAAAAAAATTGTTAGTGGTCAAAATGTCAGATGAAGAAATACAATAATCACATCAATTTATCTCATGGGAAATATTTTGACAGAAAATCATATCCGAATCGAAAAAAAGACATATCCGATGTACCATTTGTCCCATTTCTAAGAAAGAGGTTCCATAATTAAAATTCTATGTGTGGTCATTCAACTTAGAGACTGAGTTAAACCTACAGGATTTTTTCTTTCTGTCTAGTATAGTACCTAATTATGCTGTCAAAAATAATATTAAGGGTCAGGTCCGAAAATTGAAACCATTTTCCCGAAGATTTCTTTAATCTGTTAAATGTTTCGAAGTCTTGGGATTTTAGTACCGTCCAAAAAATTACACCCAGTTATTGAAATCCCCATATTATTGGATGGAATTCTTCTTTTGAAAAGAAGAAAAAATAAAAGATTTAAAAAAAAAATACGGAAATGAAGGGCAAACTCGTTAAAGCGCGCAATTCTTTCCCATGGAAAAACGTGTTCCAAAAGATCGAATTACATCGACGTCTGGAAGTGACGTTTCATATAGAAGTCCCAGGGATGAAATGAAGTATACAATTGATTCCGTTCATGCGCTGTATGCCGTTGTGCAGTAGCGCTTTGACGGAATGAATGGCAATACCTTCATTTGCATACACATGGACTTCTATATGAAACGTTACCGTCTGGGAACGATAGGCGGTGTTCTATGATTTTCACATAGACTACCCCTATATTTTCATATTGAGAATGTTTGCATGTAAAATATATATTAATATATAACTCTGGAATGAAGAAGCAGAAAGTAAAGGAGAAAATCAAAAGTAATTTCCGTGAAAAGAATTCAAATGTAAATAATGTTCAGACCTGTGTAACGGAGCGGGGGCGATCTCGTTGACTGCCAACAAATCAAATTATAGAGTCATATGAACACTTCAAAAAATCTTCTAATATCAGATGTGGCGCTGAAATTGTCCCCACAGAGTGGAAGAAAAAGTAAGTAACCAAACAAGAATTAAGTGTTTGATAGATGAACATCTCAAATGGAAAAGACTATATTGAACACAGTATTCTTTCAAGATTAATTGGTATCTTGAAAAAGCTAAAGCACCTTTTACCTAAACGATATTAAAATCACTATATTTTGCATTATTTATTTCATATAGGCCACTCTTAGGGAGCATCGAGCTTGGGGTAGCATTATCAAAATTTCCTGTAGACAAAATACACAAATGAAAAAAAGAACTAAAAGGAATAGCATTGTCATTATAATGCTCACACTAGTCCACTTTTCTATGAAATAGTATCAGAATGTGAATGGTATAAAATAGAATCTTGGTTTATTATATATAGGAACGTTTATGAAAACCTTCCTGGCAAAAATTAAATTTTAAAAAAACACTTAAGGGCACGGGGGGGGGGTTCAATAGTACCCAACATTTGAGTTTTTGCGATTCTCGGTACGCAATCAAATTTTTCAAGGGAGGTTTTTTGCAATTGCTGATTATGAATACTGCTTCTCCTGATACTAATAAAATTTCAATCCGCCCTAGGGAAACCCCCCCCCCCCCGCTCCTTGGGCACTAACGAAGTGAACAAAGCAAGAAATTTTACTAATTAAAAAAATAAAAATCAGAAAAACGTTTGGGATTATTGGCTAGTATTATACCTGTAGTTGGCAATTTAATTAATAATTAGTAAGGTAATAATATCAAATAATCCTTTACATGCTGATAGCAAAATCTTTTAATTTGTCAGACGTGGCTCTTAGACTGTTGTAAGTATATGGGGAAAATAAGGTGATTTGAAGGTTCTAGCAAAATACAGGATGGTATAAATTTGGCTATATTTTGCAATGCATATTTTAATGGTTATTCTAGAGTAGATATAATGAATGATTTTGGTCAAAACCTCAATTGGAGTTGCTTAGGATGGAAATGTGCGAACCACTCTTTCTTCGGAGAGGACAATTTCAAATTGGCAATAGGGCAATAGGTCAAAGTTCAGATTTCAATTTTATGGGTGGGAATATGTGGTTCTTACGTGGACCCCATTTATTGTTTTAGTGTCATGATCAAACCTCCCAAGGGAAAGGGTTATCTGGTTGGTCCTATAAACCCCCTTGGGCACTAACGGAAGTTTTTTTAGCTTGGGCACGTAAGTGTTAACAATTTAATTTTACAGTATAGCACAAGGATTAAGTAGCCACCAACTTCGAAAGTATTCAGATTGGTAATTGCGTAAAAACAGAACTGATTTGATACAGACGTATTCACTCAAAAGGGTCCTGCTTCTGGAATAAGTATTTACTGAAAATAAAGCCAGCCAAAAACTATTAAGACATTTACATATTTACTCAGGGATACTTTTCTTCAAACCTATAGCAAACTTATGGTATTATCATATATTGCCATAATCGAAATGATCACTGAATACAAGTTATTGGGTTGAGAGGTATGGTTTAATTTTGTAGTTTGGAGGGTAAGGGGCGTCACTTCTGGCCTTTTATGGCCTTTGGACGCCCCGCCTCCAAGGTATTTATCGCATATATAATTGGTTGTTAAGTTATTCATGTAATGTTTTATATAAATATGCTCTTGAAATATGGAAAAAAGTAAATTCCCCCTCAATTTTCTATTATTTAGAATGTTTGTAATGTTAAAATATGTATTAATATATAAGCTTAGAAATGAGAAGCGAAAATAAAAGTAAGGACGTTGAAAATTATTCTGTATTATATAAGTAGATTATATTGTAATACGGAATGGGGTTTGTTTAATACTGTGGAAGCCTAGCTCACGGAAAGTGATCAGGTTTTCTGTGGTTAATTCCGTCGTCACAAACTTATCCCGGGGTATGGGAACAATATAGCAAATGCAAGCTGAGAAAAACAAAATCCAAGGTAAATAAAGTAAAATAATAGAGGTAATTAATGTCCCAGCTTAAGTTATTTGAATTTCTCGTAGCAGGTGGCCTCTTGAAAAGGAGGCTAGTGACGGTTTTTATTTATTTTTTGGACAAATGACACTCAATAGGGCGTTTTCAGCCGAAAATATAAATACCGCCATCGTTCAGATCTGTAATATTATTATTCTGTTTTAACAAAGAGTTGCGATAAACTATCCTCAGATGAATACTCCCTTTCCACGATCATCATTAGGGGCGGCAGAACCGAGGTCGGAGGTGGGTACCGGGGTGGAGAGGTAAACATTGATAGTGGCGTTGCAAGCTCTTATGAGCACATTTGCTTTGACATCAAAGATTTCCTAAATAATAATAACTATAGTAAACAATAATTTCTTTATTTAATATGACACTCATTCAAAATGCTAAAAATCTGTAAAACAAAGTTAAAAGGCTTATAGAACACGTAGTATAAGTTTGTTTTATATCTATCATAAAGGTGTTTAGATTTCTAACTTTGGTAAAATGTACTGGCGGGCAACAGATAACTAACTATAATTAGATTGTTAGCATCATAAATGATGTCTAACGCTATATTACTGTTGTACTCCATCAACAGTCAGATCGGTGATGGGCCGTGACCGTCTAGAGGTTAGGACATTACGTTGTGGGCGTAATATCCCAGGTTCGAATCCTGGTCACGGCGAGTCAGTTTGTGGCCAACCGAAACGAGCTGTTTCTTTTTTTCACATTTTCTTAAATTACACGGTCTAAAAAGTGATTTCTAATGCCAGTAATAGGTATATTATTTATGTTAGTCCCTATCTGTTTCTCAATTTAAAATCTCTCTTCTCTCAAATGATTGTAAAGGGTGCTGTATAGTGAGAATGATGATATAATGAGCGCACATTTGCTGCAGTTGTCCTCTAAGCTTTTTTTTGGTTTTAAAGGGACCCACAATGGGACAAAAAAATGCTCAGACAGAATGAAAAATAGGACCCTTAATAAAATTACTTCCGCCAAATTTGAAAACAATTTGGGTGGTTTCATTCCGCTAAAAAGCAAGTAAAAATAGCAAGATGTGGTGGCAAACCGTGTCAATTCCTGCCACGGAAACTCAAGTGTTGACATCCCTGCAGAAATTACAGGTTATCTAGTAGCAGGTTTTGTGACACAATCAAAAGCATTCGACAGTGTGTAGTGTATGTATCATTTTCTTCAGCTCGATTAGATATTGATCTGACAAGTGAAAGGTTGAATAGTCGGATTAGCACATATACAATAGCAATGGTCTGTACAGTGATGACTGCATGTTTTCAGTTTGATAAAATACTGGCAGTAATGTCAGAATCCTTGGTTGGAAGTTGAAGCTTACAAGGAAAAATAATATTAGTTCCTTTTCATTTTATACAAATTAAAAACCCAATAGCTTCAAATTGTGTGGAAGTGTTTCAATAGGGTCTATTTCCATTAAGTGCTTAAATTTTATGTCCTTGTGGCCCTTTAAAGGTCCCGGAGATGCAAAAAGAATGAGTGGTTTGTGTCAAGGCTACAAGGAGGTACAAGAGAGCATTCAATATTTGGGTTAGTGCTGACATAATTTGTGATACCATTGATTAATCAGAGAGTAAAAGGAAATTTCCAGGTGACTGGTGTGAAATCTATTCATGGTACTGACTGCTAATCAAAGTTCACAAATGATGTCAGTGGTAGTGTATTCTTTTTTATGACCTGTTTATTGCAATGGAATGTCACACAAAAATTTGGAGTAGGTTTATTATCTCATTCCTGGGACCTTTCAGCTGTATTCCTTAGGAACATCCCATCAGATACTCAGTTTCCTCTGTATCATTAAAAGTCATTGCCCTCTCAGCACATGTAACATTTAGGTTTGTTTTACAAAGAGTTGCCAAAACTATTCCGTCAAAACTAGAATCCTTGACTGTTCCCTACGATCATCAGATAGGGGGGACAGAACCGGACTGGTCGAAGGCTGTGGGACCTGCATGTGGATAGGGAAAAATTGTAGTCGGCATTGCAAGCTATTTGAGTACCTTGCTTGATTCAACTTACATACCTAAAATAACTAGTAAAGCAAACTTCTAATTAAGCACCACAAGTGATTGGTGAAGCAGACAATCACAGAAAGTATCAAAATCATCAGTTTTTGTATGTCGTAACTGATATAGGTATCAACTCGACCCTGTCATTGATAAGGACTAAAAGCACCTAATAAGGAACAAAATCGGACATTTTGTTTTTTTTGTTTTTTCTTTAGCATTAGTTCCGTACACGGAAACTTACTGCCAACACGTTAATGAAACGCGATTTCATATGTTCGCACACTGCTGTTTTCTTTCTATCTGACAAGTGATTCAGTGGCAAAAAATATAACTCGTGGCGATTATAAAGACTGATCCTTCATTCTTAAGTGCTCCTGCAAATTTCAATATTTTGATTTGTTATATATCGAAGAGATGTTTAGATTGATAACTTTGCCTAAAACGTCTTGCGACAATAACACTTAAACCACGTACACAGTTGTTTGCATCATAAAAGAGTCTACGCTTTATATAGGGTCACTTGACTTCCTCAAACAGTTCAGCTCGGTTGTGTGTCGTGATCGTCTAGAGGTTAGGACCAGTACGTTGTGGCTGTAATAACCCAGGTTCACAATCCTGGTCACGGCAAAGTCAGTTTTATGGCATGAAAGGAGATGGTTTATTTTTTTCAACATTTCGTACAATACAAGTCTAAAAGTGCATTTCTAATGCTTAATTAGACGTATTTTTTTTCTTGTCTTCTTCTTTTTCTTTCACATCTCTCTCTCTCTCTCCATTAAATGATTTTAACGGGGGCTGATATGTGAGATCATGATAAGCCACTTTTGATATCTAAATGTAAAAAGAGTGAAAATCACATACGTTCAAGGAATGACTCTATGGACCAGTCTTTATTGGAGTTAAATTTCCCCTTTGAGAGTGAATGCTGTCCATTCTTAACTCTTATGAGAGTGACACAATCTCATCGATGAAGAGTGAATGATCAGAAACAAAATTCACTCTTTCAAGAGTAAAATTTAACTCAACAAAGGCTGAGTCCTTAGAGTGCACTCCTTGAAAGCAGTAATTTTCACCTTTTTACATTAGACAGGTAGCGTGTATCCTTTCTATAAGTTTTTTGGTTTTAAGAGCTGTATTTCGTTATTGGCCTCCCCCATCCAGAAGCTCAGATTTTCCATGTACCATTAAAATTCATTGCCTCTCGGGCTGTTACTGTTCGTATTCTGTTTTGAACAAAGAGTTCCAATAAACCTATCCTCAGATAGAATACTTACCTGTCCCGCGATCATCATTAGGGGCGGCAGAACGAGGTCAGAGGTGGGGCACGGGGGGAGAGGTAAAAATAATGATAGTGGCGTTGCAAGCTCTTATGAGCACATTTGCTTTAATGATAGTGGCGTTGCAAGCTCTTATGAGCACATTTGCTTTGATCAACTTACTTCCTAAAATAAATAAGTAAACAAAATTTCTTACTTAATCATGCCATTCAAAATGCTTAAAACTGTAAAACAAGTTAAAAGACATATATGAACACGTGCTATAAGTTTTTTTTTTATATATCATAAAGATGTTTAGATTAAGATTTATAACTTTGCGTAAATGTCTGCGGCAACAAGAACTTAACTATATAGTTGTTTTGCATCATAAAATATGTCTACGCTATATCCTCGACAGTCAGCTCGGTTAGTGTGCCGTGATCGTCAAGAGGTTAGGACATTACGTTGTGGCCGTAATAACCCAGGTTCAAATCCTGGTCACGGTAGAGTTAGTTCTCTGGCACGAAAAGAGCTGGTTTCTTTTCTTTTCACATTTTCTTAAATACAAGTTATAAAAAGTGATTTTTAATACTAATAAAAGGTATATTATTTTTGTTAGTCTTCTTCTTTTTCTTCATCTCTCTTTCTTCATTAAATGATTTTAAAGGGTGCTGTTATATAGTGAGAATCAAGATATAGTGGGCGCACATTTGCTACCCTTTAGTTTTTCATTTTGGTTTAAAGAGCTGTATTTCGTTATGGCCTCCCATCCAGATGCTCAGTTTCCTAATGTACCATTAAAATTCATTGCCTCTTAGATCTATAACATTTAGTGTTCTGTTTTACAAAGAGTTGCAATAAACTATCCTCAGATTACTTGCCTGTTCCACGATCATCATTAGGGGCGGCAGAACCGAGGTCGGAGGTGGGGGTCCGGGGTGAAGAGGTAAAAATTGATAGTGGCGTTGCAAGTTCTTAGGAGCACCTTTGCTTTGATCAACTTACAACCTATAATAAAGAAGTAAACAAAATTTCTTACTTAATCATGCCATTCAAAATGCTTACAAACCTTTAAAACAAGTTAAAAACATATATGAACACGTAGTAAGGTTTTTTTTTTATATATATATCATAAAGATGTTTAGATCTATAACTTTGCGTAAAACGTCTGCGACAACAATAACTTAACTATATAGTCGCTTTGCATCATAAAAGATGTTTACTTTTTATATAATGTTATTACGTGCTAAATAGTCAGCTTGGTTTGCGTTCCGTGATCGTCTAGAGGTTAGGACATTACGTTGTGGCCGTAATAACCCAGGTTCGAATCCTGGTCACGGCAAAGTCATTTATCTGCCATGAAAAGAGCTGTTTTCTTTTCACATTTTCTTAAAATGCAAGTTCTGAAAAGTGATTTCAAATGCTTATAATAGGTATATCATTTTTGTTAGTCTTTTTCTTTTTTTCAACTCTCTCTCTCTCTCTCTCAAATGATTTTAAAGATTTTAAAGGGTGCTGTTAATTTAGAGTGAGAATCATGATATAATGAGCGCACATTTGCTACAGTTTTCTATAGCTTTTCAGTTGGTTTAAAGAGCTGTATTTCTTTATGGCCTCCCATCCAGATGCTCAGTTTTCCTATGTACCATTAAAATTCATTGCCTCTCAGATCTGTAACATTTAGTGTTCTGTTTTACAAAGAGTTGCAATAAACTATCCTCAGATAGAATACTTGCCTGTTCCACGATCTTCATTAGGGGCGGCAGAACCGAGGTCGGAGGTGGGGGCCCGGGGTGGAGAGGTAAAAATTCATAGTGGCGTTGCAAGTTCTTACGAGCACCTTTGCTTTGATCAACTTACAACCTAAAATAAATAAGTAAACAAAATTTCTTACTTAATCATGTCATTCAAAATGCTTACAAAAAACAAATATGAACACGTAGTAAGTTGTTTTTTATATATCATAAAGATGTTTAGATTTATAACTTTGCGTAAAACGTCTGCGACAACAATATCTTACCATATAGTCGTTTTGCATTATAAAAAATGTTTACTCTTTATATAATGTTATTACTTGCTCAAGAAAAAGAAGAAGGAAGAAAGAGGAAGGGAGAAAGAAAAAAGAGGAAAAAAGAAGGAGAAAAGAAGAAAAGAAGAAGAAAAAGAATGATTTTATGGTACATTTATTTGATTTTTTCATGCAAATGCGGATCAAAAAGTGTCGGAAGGAGTACGCAAGGAAAGGCGTTTTCAGGTCTTGAAAACCCTAAAACCTAAGGCGGGCCCCTGGACCCCACCCATTAGTCGCTCCGCTCGCTTCGCTATCATGGTTCGAACATCTTTAGTCCAGCCCCCCTCAATAACATTTCCTGGGCACGCCTATGCATTTGCTACCCTTTACTTTTTCATTTTGGTTTAAAGAGCTGTATCGTTATGGCCTCCCATCCAGATGCTCAGTTTTCCTATGTACCGTTAAAATTCATTGCCTCTCAGATCTGTAACATTTAGTGTTCTGTTTTACAAAGAGTTGCAATAAACTATCCTAAGAAAGAATACTTACCCGTTCCACGATCATCATTAGGGGCGGCAGAACCGAGGTCGGAGGTGGGGACCCGAGAGGTAAAAATTGATAGTGGCGTTGCAAGCTCTTATGAGCACCTTTGCTTTGATCAACTTACTACCTAAAATAAATAAGTAAACAAAATTTCTTACTTAATCATGCCATTCAAAATGCTTAAAAATCTGTAAAACAAGTTAAAAGACATATATGAACACGTAGTATAAGTTGTTTTTTATATATCATGAAGATGTTTAGATTTATAACTTAGCGTAAAACGTCTGCGGCAACAATAACTTAACTATATAGTTGTTTTGCATCATAAAAGATGTCTACGCTATATATAATGTTATTACTTCCTCGGTAGTCAGCTCGGTTAGCGTTCCGTGATCGTCTAGAGGTTAGGACATTATGTTGTGGCCGTAATAACCAAGGTTCGAATCCTGGTCACGGCAGAGTCAGTTCTCTGGCACGGAAAGAGCTGTTTTCTTTTTTTTTTTAACATTTTCTTAAAATACAAGTTCTGAAAAGTGATTTCTAATTCTAATAATAGGTTTGTCCTTTTTGTTAGTCTTCTTTTTTTTAACCTAAACTCTCTCTCTCTCTCTATCCTCTCAACTCTAAAATGATTTTAAAGGGGGCGTGTTAGAGATCAAAATCATGATATAATGAGCACACATTGTACCAACTTTCTATAGTTTTTCATTTTGGTTTTTAAGAGCAGCTTTGTATTTCGTTATGGCCTCCCCCACCCAGATGCTCAGTTTTCCCATGTACCATTAAAATTCTTGCCTCTCATATCTGAACATTTTTTAGTGTTCTGTTTTGCAAAGAGTTGCAATAAAAACTATCCTCAGATTAACTGCTGCATGTTCCAACGATCAACCATTAGGCCGGCAGAGCAGAACCGAGGGTCGGAGGGGTAGGGGCCCGGGGGTGGAGAGGTATGAAAAAGTATAGTGGTCGTTGCAAGACTCTTATCTTATCAGCACATGTGCTTTGATCAACTTACTTCCTAAAATAAATAATAAACAAAAACTTACTTAATCCATGCATTCAGATGCTTACAAATCTTAAAACAAGTGTTAAAGACATTATGAAACATAAGTAGACGTTGTTTTTTTTAATATTACAGATCATAAAGGTGTTGTTTAGTTTATAATCTTTGCGTAAAACGTCTGCGGCCACAATAAATTACTACTGATATAGTGCGTTTTGAATCATAAAAGATGTACGTATCTATATGTTATTACTTCCCGGTATCAGCTCGTTAGTTGCCGGGATCGTCTAGGAAAGTTAGGACATTACGTTGTGGCCGTAATAAACCAGGTTCGAATCCTGGTCACGGCAGTCAGAGTCAGTTCTCTGTTCACGACAAGACTGTTCTTTTCTTTTACCTTTTCTTTAAAATTGCAGTTCTGACACGTATTTCGACTGCTTATAATAGGTATATCATTTTGTTAGTCTTTCTTTTTTCAACTTTCAACTCTCTCTTCTCTACTGGAATGATGTAAAGATTTTAAATGGTGGTGTTTGGTTTGTGTTAATTTAGAGTGAGATCAGATATAAGAGATCACATGTGCTACAGTTTTCTATAGCTTTTAAGTTTGGGTTTAAAGAGCTGTATTTCCTTATGGCCTCCCATCCAGTGCTCAGGTTTCCCAGTACAATTATAAACCCTTCATTGCCTCTCAGATCTGTATTTTGTGTTCTGTTTTAACAAAAGAGTTGCAATAAAACTATCCTCAGATAGAATGCTTGCCTGTTCCACGATCTTCATTAGGGGCGGAGCGAACGAGCAAAGAGGAAGGAGGTGCAGGGGAAGGGGAATGGAGGGAGAAGGTTAAAAAAGTGATGTGGCAGTTGTGTGTAAAGCAACGTATGAAGGACATTGGCTTTTACTTTTCTTCATATAAAATACATAAGTAAACAAAATTCGGACTTAAATCATTGCACATTCAAATGCTCTTTTTAAAAGTCTTGTAAAACAGTTAAAAGACATATATGAACACGTAGTAGTATAAGTTGTTTTTTATATATCATAAAGTTGTTTAGATTTATAACTTTGTGCAAAACGTCTGCGACATTATCTTAACTAATATATAGTTCTTTGCATATAAAAGATGTATACGCGTTATTAATTATTACTTCGTGAGAAGCAGTTCGGTTAGTGTGCCGTGATATTCTAAAGGTAAGACATTTACGTTGTGGCACGTAATAACCAGTTCGCCTCCTGGGTCACGGGTAAATCAGTTCTCTCGCCGACGAACGAAGGAGCTGGGTTATTTTCTTTTCCACATTTTCTTAAAGTCAAGTTATAAAAAGTGATTCTAATGCTAATAAAAGGTTATATTATTTTTGTTAGTCTCTTCTTTTTCTTCATCATCTTCTCTGATATCATTCAGTAATGATTTCTAAAGGGTGTGTTTATAGTGAGAATTATGAATATTTGGCCGCACATTTGCTACCCTTTTAGTTTTCCTTGCTGGTTTAAGAGTAGTATTCGTTTATGGCCCCCCCAGCCAGTGCTCAGTTTTCCCATGTACCATTGAATTCATTCCTCAGGGCTGGTAATATTGTATTCTGTTTTTACAAAGATGGGCAATATAAACTATCCTCAGATAGAATATACCTGTCCCACCGATCATCATTAGGGGCGGCATTTGCAAAGAAAAACGAGTTCGGAGGTGGGGACCGGTGTGAAAGGAGACATGGACGGCAGGGAACCACAGTCCGGGCTCCATAGACACGACAACGGAAATAAAAGCGCGAAACAATGGTACTGAACTGAATCGATTGCCTTATTGGTCACATTGTTCCCGGACGGTGAGGAACGGCGGACAAGGGGCAATCTACACGACGGCGCAGATCCAGATCGGATCAAGATCGGATCCAGATTCGTATCTAGTTTGCGTCTACACGGGCAAGAATCCGATCTGCAGCGTACTGGTGTGTACACGCTTGGTTAGTAGCGCTGCACTTTAAGTGCGTTAATTTTAGGGTTACCGTAAGTATTCCCTCACGATCGCACCACCGTTCCGTAGCTACGTACACTTTACGCTTCGAAAGGTCGCCGTTACTTTCGCACTCACTGCGCCGTGATTTAGAGTTCTATTAAACGGCTCCCCAGGCATGATCTGGATCTCGGGGAAACGGTCCGATCTGGATCTGACGCTGGACGTGTAGATTGCCCCCCATATCTCCGGCCCACCACCGCGGGTGGAGAGGTTAAAAAATAATGATAGTGGCGTTGCAAGCTCTTATGAGCACATTTGCTTCGGTCAACCAGCTTACTACCTAAAATAAAAAGTAAACAAAATTTCTCACTTAATCATGCCATTCCAAATGACGTAAAATCTGTTACAACAAAGACATATATGAACACGTAGGATAAGTTGCTTTTTTATATATCATAAAGATGTTTAGATTTATAACTTTGCGTAAAATGTCTGCGGCAACAATACCTTAAAATACATAGTTTGTTTTGTATCATAAAATATGTCTACGCTATATATAATTCTATTACTTTCCTCGACAGTCAGCATTTACGGTTATCGTGACGTGATCGTCTAGAGGTTAGGACATTACGTGGTGGCCGTGTAATAACCCAGGTTCGAATCCTGGTCACGGCAGAGTCAGTTCGCCTTTTATGGCACGAAAGAGCGCTTTTCTTTTCACATTTTATAAAATACAAAGTTATAAAGTCAACTCCTAATGCTAATAAAAATGGTATATTATTTTGCCTTAGCCATGTCTTTTTCATCGTGGTCTTCTCATGACTTCTGTCATTTGTAAATGATTTTACAGGGTGCTGTTATAGTGAGAATCATGATTATAGGAGAGCGACAGATTTGTACCCTTAGTTTTTCATTTTGTTTAAAGGAGCTATTATTTCGTTATGCCTCTCAGGTCTGCTAAACATCTAGTGTTCTGTTTTACAAACGGTTGACAAATAAATATTCCTCAGATAGAATACTTGCCTGTTCCACGATCATCATAAGGGGCGGCAGAACGAGCGGATACGAGAGGTTAGGGGCCCCTGGGGTGGAGAGGTCAAAAATTAAATAATAATTAATTAGTAATTACATTTCTTTTGCCAGTCTTGCTCTTTCATTTAAACACCTCGCTTGCTAAAAAAGCGTGCAAAAAGGGCTGAAATAGAGTGCCCGAAAGACGTAAACCCTGAACCAAAGTTAGTGGAGTCTTTTGGATTTTTCAATGGTCACTGCATGGTACAACGCAATAATTACGTGTGTTTTATTTTACACACAGAGGTTTTCCGACTGAATGAGCGAGAAGCCTACTTGCAATATTGACTCGTGTCTGCGTGTTCCTAGATCCCCAGTACACTGCAATGCCCATTGAAAAATCCCAAAACTGCAACTTTTGGTTTGGGTTTGCGTCTTTCGGGCGTTCTATTAAGCTATTTCGCCACTCTTTTTTACAAGCCCGGTAATTAAATGGAAAGAGCAAGACCTAGACAATAAAATGTTTATTTCGAAAACCTTCAAATGGCAGGACTTTGGCACAGTACTATCGAAAAACATGCGAGATACTTTTTTGTGCCTGTAGTATATATATCACAAAGATGTTTAGATTTCTAACTTGCGTGTAAATGTCTGCGCAACAATAACTTAACTATTAGTTGTTTGCATCATAACAGATGTCTACGCCTATATATAATGTTAGTACTTCCTCTAGCATTCAGCTCGGTTAGTGTGCCGTGATCGTCTAGAGGTAAAGACATTACGTTATGGCCGTAATAACGTGCCATGTTTTATCCTGGTCACGGCACAGTCAGTTCTCGGCACGAAAAGAGTTAGGTTTCTTTTCTTTCACATTTCTTAAATTACATTATAAAAAGTTATTTCCTAATGCTAACATAAGGTATATTATTTTGTTAGTCTTCTCTTTTTTTCTTCAGATCTCTCTCTTGCATTAAATGATTTAAAAGGGTGCTATTATATAGTGAGAATCATGATATAGTGGGCGCACATTTGCTACCCTTATAAGTTTTCATTTTGGTTTTTTTTAAAGAGCTATATTTCGGTTATGGCCTCCCCCGTCCAGATGCTACAGTTTTCCTATGTACCATTAAAATTCATTGCCTCTCAGGGCTGTAACATTTAGTATTCTTGTACAAAGGTTGCAATAAGCTAATCCTCATAGAATACTTACCGGTCCACGATCATCATTGGGGGCGGCAGAACCAGGTCAGAGGCGAGTGGCCCTGGTGGAGAGGGAAAATTGATAGTGCTGAGGCCCGTTTTATTTTAATTTTCGAGGAATAACTCCCTATAGATCTCTAAAATCGCATGAAATGACCATGGTTATATTATAACATAAAAAAAAATTCAATCAAGGAGAGAGGGGGAACTTTTAAAATTTTAAATTTGAAGAAATTTAAAAATAAAAAAGTTGTACCTTATCCCAATAATGAGGAGGGATGATTGAAGAATCTGATCATTTTATAGCATCATAAACAAAAAATAAAGCATAAAAAAGAACAAAAAACAAGCAAATTAAATTAAAAACTTAAAACCTTCCAAAGAACCAAATTCCA
>JAMKCH010040980.1:0-42824 GCA_023653785.1 Ophioderma brevispina | reverse complement strand
GAAAATAAGAGCCGACATTAAACACGCCGCTCTCGTAACATAAACCATCAAGTCAATGAATGTGGTTAATAAAAAATATGCTTATGAAGGAGTGAAAAACAGTGTCTATACTGTGAAGGAAAATTTAAATATGTGACCTAAGTTTCTTTCAAGCACATCAAGTGCTATCTTTTTTCTGGCTGTTCCTCACAGGCTCCGTCGCTCTCTATGCCTAGATCAGATGATTATGCCCCCCGGAGCAAGTATAAACCGCCGCCATCTGAGTTATGATCATGGCCCGCCACTAGCATAAAATGTCAATAAATCTCTTTTTGGTGTTCTCAATTTAGTCGCACTCTTACCCCATCTATTTGGCAATTTTAGTACATTAACAAAACTATAACTCCTCCGACGGCATCTGGGACACGAAATGTTTAAGCCCACTTCAGGAAGGAAAAACCTTATTTCGTTTAGTCCGGGATTAACGTTCTATATTAATGAAAATACAAATGGCAGTTTTTCATAAAACAATGGTGCCATTTGAAATAGCCAGTACAAATACGCCCCTGCACCATCCCACAAAAATTTGCATTCATTTAACATTACCGCTTTCCCACCCTCGCTAAGGTCTTTTCTACTCCTATCACAACCTCATCGTTACACCCACTCAATATATGACCTATTACAATTACAAGCTCTAATGTGCAACTTTTCGGGGCGGAAACCATACCTAATCCTAGTTAGGGGGGACAACCCTTAAAGTGATATATGGAAAATTAATCACCAGGTGGGTGCAACAAACTCCAATTTTAAGGTGATCCTCATTGACTCGGACGGCATATATTAAAGGCTATATACCAATGAAAAGCTGATGACTTCAGGATGCCAAAAATTTCTTTCCAAAAAAAATAATCGTTAATCTAGCCGCTATAAGCCAAAACACTAACCCTATATTTTGTTGCGATTTTACACCCAAATATAAGCTTAAGCTTTCGTTCTCTGACCTTGGCAAATTCGGGTGACGTAGGCGATTGCACAAGTCGGTTGCGACAATGAATTTCCAATGGAAAGGAACCCCAAATCGCTCTCTCTCCTGTTTAGAATTGCTTTCGCCGACTTATAGCGATAAAGTTGGACTTTTTTCTCTTTTAGGTTCCTTGAATCTCTGTATATTGGTTAATTATAATTCCCGGCTCCATAGTGTTTAAGAAATGTGAAAAAATCGCCGTGAATTTCTCATCGCTTACGATGAATCTTGAATAGCGAGCAGAGCTCAGAGGCCAGCTGTGTTTCACACGAAAGTGTGAGATTTGACCACCACCAGCTCCCGGAGCATGAAAAATAAATAGCTGCCCTTATGAGGTTAGTGAGGGAGACCTGCCCCTGGAGCATGGGTGTGGTCAAAACTACCACAACTACCCGCTGTGCGTATAAGACAACGGCTCTCTTCCATGATTTACTTTACACCCGTCTTATGGCTAAAGACCGATGAATTGCATGAGGTATATGGCGCTAATCAGGGGGAGCACGGAAAATCTACTTATCTACTTTGTCAGAACCCGGGAAACAGTCACAATTATAGTTATTGAACCTTTTTAAATAAATCACTGTTGCTTTGCATATTGGGTTTCCGGTTAAGTCTTGGCTCATCGAGAGTAACATGGCGGTAATTAACTTTAACTACGACAATTTGTTACCATACCAAATTGCAGCAATATACTGTAAGCAAGTATTCAGTATGTATATGCCGACAGAACCGGCCTTCCTCTGGTTGGGATAGAGCCATCAATCTATACCAATCGTTCACAGATATAGTTACTGGATCTCTATTGCTCATAATTCTGATTTAGTTGAGAAGTTTAGAGAAACAATGGTAAGTCTTCGAAAGCGCAGAAGCGAGTGATACAAGTGAATGGATTTTGTCACTTGCCTAGACGATTACACATCGTGACTTCACCACCTCACAGCGCACAAGCCAATAATATTGACTTTCGTCGAAGTGTTGTTGGGCCCCCGTGAAAGACGATTTCATTTTGGCTCTTGTAACCCAATCGTGAGTAACATAAAGAGATCACCATTACTATAAATCGTGATAAAAATCTTTCATTGGTATAGTTGTGGTCTTATTATGCGGTCTTCGAGCGATGCATGAGGATTCACCTTTTAAAGGCCCGTACAGAAACTGGCTCATGAAGGTGTCCATAATTCTCATAATAGCTAAGAAACTCGAACTATCATTTTTTTGCTATAGCGCCACCTATTGTAATGCTAGGTTTATATCCGCACTTCAGGTGCAACATTTCTCCTATCGCCCTAACAGACCCCCCACGTACCCTATGAGTACATTGGTTCACAAATGGTTCGGCAGTTCAATCCACCAATCCACTTGTCACATGACAACAACCAATATTACAAATAAGGAGAACTTGCCATCAAAAATAATCACAAACTCTCCCTCCCAATGAGAAAAATAGCTATATTCCTAAACTACAAATGCCTCACATTAAAAACACATAGGCACCCCCCCTAAGCAAAACATATACTGAGATGCAATCAACAGGACTTCCATTTAACACTATATCAAACACCACTCCCACCCAAATATAAATGGTCTTCCTTCACGTTCGCAGTGTCCTTTTTTTAAATGATATTCAAATTTACACAATACTGCACATGACTAACTTAATACAGGTGCATAACATCCTTACTTACACGTGTAGGTTTGTATGTAACTGTATATATAATCACGAGTTATCAGTGCATGGCTTTTTGATTGATGTATTCAAACGCATAGTTTATCTGGATTGCTGTTTTTTTTTACATTTCACACTTTAATATAAAGCCATTTATATTGCAAATTTTGAATTTGATTTTTTCCCTTTTATTTACTTGTTATAGTTCAAAAATTGAGTTATTTACAAGGGGCGTACAGATTTTAGAAATTTTATCAGCTTACTAACTGTACCTTTGGGAGATTTTGACAGGGGTAGTGTTTGGTGAAGGTCCAACTTTCCAGACAGATGTACACCACGTTTTGAGTCTGTTTTTGTCCCCGCTAAACCGGGTTGGTTAGATTATATTGGAGCAAAAGATATTAACCGGACGCACTTTTCGATGTCAATCCACATTTTTTGGCATGGGCCAGCCTTTGTTGGGCAACCACACAACCCACCAATGCCAGAGCAGCATGTGCTTGATGGCCGTCATTAGCTCACAATAGCTGACGCCTTGTAGGTAGTATCTTTTTCATTTTCATTTTACCAGGTAATCAGCACCCCCTCCTCATAAGATTTCTTAGAAACCGATGGTGACAGTTTAGGCCCCGACAACTCAGCCCTGGGACATGTAGTATTGGTTACCAGGAAGCTCGTAGCATGCCCTAATTGAACCCTGACCGACATTGAAACCTGACCTGACTGTATTATAGGAATGTTGCACACCACTTGGATTTGCACATAAATGTGATTCGTGATTAAAAAAAAACTTAAAGGCTTAACTCAGAGATTTTGAAATATAATGTTTTTGTGTACTTTAATTAAAATAGTTCTAGAACTACAGATAGTCACTTAATGCTTAAAATCCATCCAAAATTAAGATTAATCAAATTTTCATTTTCATGCATTACAGATTAATGCACGGTATAACATGTCATAGAGATACTGTGTATAACGAAAATTCCGGCTCCGGCATTTGACCCACAAGTTGTGACTTTCTATATGAAGACTTCGATTTGAGGTGAGTTCTTTCACACAGGAATAGACCAAGCTTTATGTATTGCAAAAACACAATTGTTTGAACATTGAGTGCATACACCCTCATTGGGAAATCTTCTGAGTCACCTTTAAACACATGATTTTAATTAAAATTGATATATGACTTTCGAATACCGTGTTGTTTCTAATAAATGTCCCTGCTCTAATAATGCCCCCCCTACGAGTTTTTGATAAACAATTCAAGAAAGATGAGTTAGCTTACCAAAATCACATGATTTAATGGTCGGGACTGTCGTAACCCATATCATAATCGCTGTTGTGGTCAGTGCTTTCTGCTTCACAGCACAGCAAACTTGGACCCACCACGTGTGATGATAATAAGCCCTTGGTTGAATCCCACAGGCGCGCGCCCGAACACCCTTTTATATAAACTGGGAAGGTGATTTTTTGCGGGATTTTTTTTTACTTTCCATTTTGACTTAATAAACGCCCCCCACTTTTGAAAATGCACCGCCGCCCGGGGCGTGTTGTTAGGCAAAATATATGGTAAGTGCAGTATCATTTAAGGCTTTGTGTCCCTATTACACTTTTTTATATCAGTTTTTGACATAAAAGGACCTCAGTTCCCCCGCAAAGTGATTTTTTTCCAGACACATGCTGATTTGCCCTTTGTTTGATATGGGTAAACGGTCATATACCTCCCTTATGACAATGGCGAATTGACCTACTTGTGCAGACGTTCCAAGTTCAAGTCTTGTGGGTAATCCTCTAGTTCAACTTTGGAAATGCCATCTTGTGTTTTTTTTTTGTCTGAGGCTCTATGAAATTGGGTACTGGGGCACGATACCAGGATACTGCAGCTTTTATAAGCTGCATTGGGCGCACCTGAAATCCCACATTAGCTTTATCGGTGGAATTTGTTTGAAAGGGTATAAAAACAGAATATTACCCATACAACGATGGCTCCTATTGACTTGGACTTATGTATGAAGCCTTAAATATCAAGTTTGAGCATTGTGAAGCTAATATCCCTGGGCCCCCCCCCCAAATTCATAAAAAACCTTACTAAGCCAGTGGCAACTAAAATGGGGACTTATTTGCCAACTAAGCCTATGTGATACTAGTGGAAATTCAGTAAAAACCTTATTAGTGCTATTTGCATTCTAAGAATCTGGCCAAATTTAGAGTTGATCCAGCGCAACTCTAACTCACTAGTAGGCAACTAAATCAGTGGAAGAAAACAATATTATATTATTTTTTTGAAATATTTTATAAGACAATTAAACAGTGAAGTTTATTGCTACAAATTATTGATTTATAGTTATGTGAAATTTAATTTAAACACATATCATTTGATTTTTTTTAAAAAAATGTGAGTAAAGATTGTCTTACTTCATTGCATTATCATAATGGCCGTTATAATAGCATCAGTGAAAGGGGAAAGGAGGAAACTTGTGGAAATACAAGGCCCCCAAATAAGGCTTATATATTTGAAATGAAAAGGAATATCAACATTATCGAAAGAAATATTAAAGAATGGCTTTATTCTGCTGTTATACGTAAAAATTGTTCTTTGTACTAAAGTTTATATAAATGTTTGCTTACAGTACTCTATATGAGCTTTATGATATGTTTACATTTTTGAGTAATGAATGGACTGCTAGTAGAATATTAAGCATCACCATTCTCAAAAGCAGTATTACAAGCAGATAAAAAAAAATCTTTAATATTTCTTTCAGTGCTGAGTTACGTTCTTATGTTGTCAACTATCGATATATAGATATAGTTGCTCATGTGTACAGGCCTATATATTATACGGAAGGAAACTATATTGCATTCATTTTGATCATGGGTCACAGGTGATCAAAGCATGTAATTCTCGGAGATGAACAGACTAAAACACAAAAGGTATGTAGTCATTTAGTGTATTGAATTTACATTCCCCACACTTGCAAACCAAGGCCATTCGCCCGAAAGCACACAATTTCTGTAGACAAAAGATTGAGCTAGTTGGCAACTAGATTTTCCTAGAGGTAACTAGTTAGCAAGGTCTGGTAAGGTTTAGGAATTTCAATAGTTAGTTGTCAAACTCGTGTTGATACGAAGATTTTAGATCTTACAGGCCTAGTTGCCAGCTAAACTAGCAAGGTTTTATGAATGTGGGCCCTGGTCATTGACTGGGCCGGCCTAAGATCCCACGGGTTCAATGAACTGGTCCAAATTTATTACCTTTTCCTTCCCCTCTTCGTCATCCTTCTATCCCCTCCCAGGATGAAACGAGGAGGTATGAGGGTTTTAACCAAACCAACCACATACTAATTAAATGCACCATTCATGTCATTATTGACTTAAATACCAATACCACAATGTTAAAATAACCAAAAGATTACCTCTCGCCTCTTTTGGTTTCACCAATTTCTGGACATAGCTAGACTTCTTCCACCTGCTACATAGAGGTCTGTTTAAAGTAACGTGGTTACATCACCATCTGGGAATGATGGTAATGATTGCACATTGCGCCTTTTAAAGTGTCTCCTTCACATTTGATGTACGCCACTGTGTTATATAAAATTCTGCACAAAAACTATGTGCAACATGAAAAAGATTCCTGGTTGCTTTGAAGGAAGATTGGCAAAAGGCACAGAGTTAGAGTATATTCATTAACAGTGGTACAGTCAGAAGCACTACGTGACAACAGAAAGAAGAATTTAAGGTGATTTATTGACACCTACATATGTAATTTGCAAATATAAATGACTGCAAACATTCAGATAGTTGACAATTTAATTTTAATATTAAAAATAAAGGGAGGGAATGTGGTCCACAATCATCAAATGTATATCACCTTACCTTTTTGTTTTCATGGAGATTCACCGATAGGACATAATTGCCCGATTGGCCACATCAACTGCTGTTTCTCCTTTAATACAAGCAGTAAAATAATATTCATACATTTCACAATTTAGACAAAATCTTGGTCTGAGGAATAAAGAGGAGTTATAGGATGCTGCCCTATGATGTCTTTTTTTACTATAGTGATTTGTAAATCAAATTATTTTTAAAAATTATAACATTAGATTTTGGCAGGTCGGCAAAAACGGATACTTAACATAACCTAAAGTGGTAAGAATGAAGGCAACAATAAGACAAAATCGAATATTTGCAGCCTGTACGGACACTAAGGGGAAACAGGTTAACTCATGCAAGTTTCTTCTTTTTCTCTCATTTACAGTCTGCAAAAATATACAAATAACTCTTTGGGAATTCTAATGACTTATTCTTCACTTTAGCTATTCCTGCAAATTCAAAATACGGACTCTGGGTGAGGAATCATTAGAAGGTCTTTAAGAAATATAAAGACTCCAGGAGAAAGATGGCGTTAGTTGAATTTTTGGAGACCAAGGTTTTTCAAGCTTCCAAGTAAAAAATGCACTGACTCCAAAAAACTTGTCTTGTTGATCCCACTCAAAGACATTTTGGCCACTTTATGGTTAAATTGGTCGATGTTTTGATGAAATTTTGTTAATCCAAATCTTTTGGTGACCATGTTTTGACCATCCTATCCTTTGTAAAAATAGGGGACGCGTCCTATATAGTTGTCCGAATATGGAAGTCGTAATTTCCTTGGTGGTAGGAGCTCAGCGAGCAGTCCTTAGTAGTACCATGTTGTGAATATTATAGAAATGTAATTGTACCTAATTATATGAAGTTAAAAAAATGTGATGAACAAATTAAGAGAAGCATAACTTACGTACAGCGGGTGGTTGCCTTACACTTTGTACAATTGACACATTATCTGGAAAGCGTGGATTGACTTGTGATCCGATTATACGATTGCATCACTCCCAAGCTTGTATTTATCACTTTGTAGATTGTGAAAATGTGCCATACGAGTTAGGCTGTCTGTAGTGACATCCTGAATAACTTGTCTGCAGGAAAATCCAATTCTTATAGGAAGAGGTGTCAGTGGTACATCTAGGTTGATGTTGAGTCCCTAGGACAACCATAGTAGGTTTAGTATTTCTCTTTGAAAGGATCTTGAATAAGAAACCTTTGAATTTCTTATTTGAACTTGGAGACTACTGCCACAACAGCAACCAGGAATGTATGCAGTGTTAGTTAATAAAAACCCTACATTCAGAATACAAAATAATTAAATAAGTTAAGATATTCCTGCGCAAAGGTTTGGTTGGTTATAAGATGATAAGCAGCTTTTCAGAACCATTTATTTGGTGTCATTTGACTTTCGGAGGAATACCTTATGCCTATTTTTGCTGAAGGACTTACAATCCTGTGGCCGTTGAGGCCACACAAGATGCATCGTTTACACAGAGCATGTATGGTCTTCGGCAGTGCCTTGTTTTTTAAAAACATTTCACAACAAATTATTGTCAAATAATATTGTCTATTGAGGTTATAAAATTGATATCCCGATATTACAAAAGAGTGAAAACATGTTCAATGTCTCAGATAAGAAAGTCAGGATGGCTGGTGTAAGACTAGCGTTTACTTTGGATCAACAAGTTTTCATGGTTTTAACCTACAACAAAACTTCAAATCAAATTGAACATTGGGTTTTGAATTCACTTGAAACCAAGCCCGATTTATTTTAGATTTTACTTCCAGTTATATTTTAACAGAAAACTTCAGCTTTAGTTCTTCTTGGAGTTTGTGGATGCGGATTTTACTGTATTTGGTGCAATATAATACCTTGAGATGTACAACAAAAATTTCTGAGCAATTTCATGAGACATTGATATGGAATGATTTTCAATAACCGATTCTTATGTATTGAATAATGATAATTTCATTATTGCAAGATATTTTTACATATATTTCCATTTGCCAATCACTGTGTTATTCAAACTGCAATGTTTTTGTCCTCACAAAGAAATCAATACAACTAAATACATGTTGTGAATTATCTTTGCTATAATGATTTTATGGAAACGCCGGTGTCAGTCTATATCATTTTTGGCCTAAAAGTGGCCAAACAGATGTTTGGGTCTCCCGCAAAATTGACATAGTTTTCCTGAACCCAAAGTCCGAAAGACACCAATAAAAATTCTTCTGATAGCATGTTTATTCCTGTAAACAATCAAAAGCACCATTCAAGCAAAAATAGCGTTTTAACTTTCAACAAAGAATATGTAGTGCAGAAAGTGGTGTGATTGCTATCGATTGACTGTCCACATGGACGTGTCTCAGATGTTGATGACGTTGGATAGTCCATTGTAACAATAAAGTTGGGAAATTTCGTATTCCTTGAGAGTTCATTGGATTTGACATCCAAGATTCTAACAATGCAAATAGATGCATTTTGAAGGCTGATGTGATTAGCAAGATCTTGAAAGGTGACCATGTCAGTGAGTGGGTTTATGGTAGACAATATATTATGGAAAGAAGACGGGGTTGGCTGAAGAGAGGGGAATACATAGTTACCTGATCTGTGTGTGCGCAACTCTTGCATTTCCTTGATGACATCTGACGGTAATAAAATATGGCTTCTGACAACTGCAGGATATGGAAGCTATTAATATTAACAACTCTGCTTAATCCCACATGTGCAGATGGTTCTCATCCAACTGAACACAAGTTTTGTAAAGTGCCACTCACGACTAAGTGTTGGTCCTTCGTTCGTGCCTCTAAGGCAAAACCAACAGCACATCTTTCAGTGATGTGATAGTTGGCACTACTGATCCTTAAAATTCAGTATGTTTTCACACCTTTTTTTTGCTTCAATTTTAGTGAAAAGATTCAATCATAACAGTCATGTTATTTGTAGTGGCCACACCTTGGTCCTCAACTACATCGTTAGTACCCTGCTAATCAGATTTAGAGCTCATTAACCGTCTAAAGTCAGGTAAAGCGCCGGGCCCAGATGGATTACATCGACATGTTGAAGCTCACAGCTGGCGAGAGTGCCTACACCCTCTTGCCATTCTTTTTAATTTATCGCCTTAGTGCTGGCAAATACCTGATGACGGGAAGAGGCCAATGTTGTTCCCATTCCCAACTCTGTACCATTCAAATGTCACAACTACCGCCCCACTATTTCCTTGTGCTCAGTGGTGGAAAGCTGTTAGAGAGGGTGGTTACAAATAAATTGGTAAGTTATACTCACGAGTTGGCCTGAGATTACAGATCATCAACACGGCTTTGTTTCTGGCAGGACATGTACCACTCTCCTAAGTTCAGTCTGTCACTACTTGTAAATTCTTGAGAAAGATCACCTCTGATTATTGATGTCATTCTTTTCTTAAAGATTGGAGTAAAGCTTTTGACAAAGTTAGTCATTCAATTTCTTAACAAATTACATAGTTACGGTAAATGTGGGTCACTTTGGCATTGGATGTCTTAATTCCACAATCTATTGTTTCCAACGGGTCAGTTCAAGGCGTTTCCTCAAGTTGGATTCATTCCTTTCGGGTGTTCCACAGGGCTCAGTTTTAGGCCTCTCTCTTTAATTTTTGTTTTGTTCTAGATTTACCAGGACCATTGTATTCATTTGCTTCTCAATAGCAGATGATACTGTGTTATATAGGCCTATCCGGTCAGAAGATGACATCAAAATCATGCAGACAGATCTAAACAGCATTGTTAAATGGTGTGACATTAATCAAATGTCTCTAAACCCTGATACATGTAAGGTTTGCGTCTGAGCAGGAAAAGGGCTATTCTCAGCCCTGCTACAAAATCCTCCAGTCCAATGTAGGTGTTGTGCATTGTCATAAAAAATGGGAATTTTATTCATCAAAAATTTGAAATGGGGGATCAAGTTGACATGTTACTTGCTAAAGCATCAAGGATTCTTGGTTTTATTAGACGGCTGATTCGCTGCAATGATGCAACAAATATTTGAGTTCAACATACTCTACCTTTGCATCCTATTATCGAGTATGGTATCCCAGCCTGGTGCCATACCAGACAGGCTATACTAAGAAATGGAAAAATCTACAACAGAGGCTGCTCGTGTTGTATTCCCACTCCCAGGGGGGAGCTTACCTATGAATCCCGCATTCAAACTTTAGGTCTTAGTTCAATTAGCCAACAGCTTTCTTACATCTCAATGATTTGTTAGTAAGTGCTATGTGGCGTTTATGACATAACCCTTTAGATAATGTATCGGTGAATACACGTCATGCAGACACTCTCCAATTAGTCACAAATTTTGCTCGGACTGATTGTTTTAAATATACTGTTTTTAATAGGTTTCCAGTTCATTTTGAAAATCTCCACAAAAAAATAAGGACAAGTTGCATTAACCTTAAAGGCTTCCTTTCCAACATCAATTTTCATTTAAGAGAAAAAAGTTGTAATTCCAGTTTTTTAGTTTTTCATGTGCCATATATATTTTTTATTTATAACAAGCATCTGCGTTTGGGTTGGATGTTCGTAGTCTTTGTCACCTGCTTTCTGCTTCTCCTCTTCGTGTGGTTGAGTAGTTTTGGGGTAGCCACTTTGATAGTGTCAAATGCCAATGGGTTGGTCAATCCCCGCCAGGCTACTTTTGTCTGTCCCTTTGTTTTGTACCTCTAGTGGAAATGCTGCGGACTCTCCTTTACAGCCATATGCTTCTGTTTCTGGGTGGTTATGCTAAAATTAAATATAGTGCCAATTTGAATGTTTTATGTGCATGTTTGTATGTTTTTATGTGGCAATGTAAAAATGAAATGAACTGAAATGTGATTTGTGGCAGTCGTTGCAGAAACAGCTCGTATGGAAACTGGTTGGAAAGTATCGGGGCTTTCTTGATGGTCCAACAAAGTCGTTCTTGATACTGTAAGAGGGTGTCCATTGTTGTGGGATTTGAGGGGTGTATAGGTGTCTTGTATGGTCCTTAACTGTAGGCAGATGATGGCTGTCTAGCATTTTGTCACTCACGATAAACAATGTTCCGGGGCTTCATAGTGAAGGCTATCATCTCTTTTAACCATGATACAGAATCACGATGTATACACCTGCGTGACTGGTAAATTAAGAATAGGCCCATTGTATTAGAGGCTTCAAAAGGGAGATTCTGCTTTCCTTTTGTCGTTTTGATTGTTGGTTGACATCTCCTACTATGAAATCCTGTGCTTAGATTGTTCAAAATGAACACAATCAGGTCAGTTTTTTTGACTCCCCTGTCGATTAAAACGGGCTATACTCTAGCTGTATATGCTCCACGATTACAACTGCTGGCCAATCAACTTTGCAACCACTTTATACCATCATTTCACAAGTTCCCAAGTCTTACCAATAGCTATTACCAAAGCATCAGCATAAACATAACTTTGCATACCTGACCAATTGTAATTCACATAAATTACACCATCTGAACTACATCACTTCACATATATAGATCTAATGGGGGAATCCCCTGATCATGCACACCGGTTTTGATCTTAAAGCAAAACAACTTGACTCAGTTTCTACGTTTACATCTTGTGAAATTCCCATGTCTATTGTGCAATCTAACAGTGCACCTTGCACAAAAACACTTTTTTTATGCCAAAGAAGGGAGTTCCCACTTTCTCAATAAAATTGGAGAAATTCTATTTTAATCAAATTTGAGGGTATATAACATCTGGGAGAATGTTATTGGAAATTAATGGTTTTAGATCTTCGAACATCAAAGCAGGAAACAAAGTCAGCAAGACACCAATTATTAAGGGCCCTGGCCTCCAAGCATAGCGTTTTGAATGATGTTATCATATCAATGTTGTGGACATTGGTGACAAGTTGTGGAGACTTACTAGTAGTAGAGGCCATATCCGATTCAACCTGAAAGAAATTTTAATAAAGTACGTTTTGTGTATTCTTTTAAGTGCCTATGTAATATTATGAAAAAATTTGTCCGGCCTTCGTGCAGGCTGCGTTGGTCATATATTTCAAGGTCAAGGTCATGAACCTTTATAAGCCATATCCGGATCATAACTCCTCACCATTTGGTCTAAAAGCAACACAAAAAAATTTGATGTGTCTACACCAAGGTTTTTTTTTTTGGGGTCACACACAATTAGCATATGTGGAAAAATGATCACATGCACCCTTCCTTGATTTTTCAAATAGTATGCACTATCTGCATGACATTGTACTTCGTCCCCCTGAACCATTTAAAAGGTGTTGGTTAAGACCTCCTTGGATTTCTGAGTTACAATCCTCTGACCCTTTTTATTTGATACAGGTGGCTTGGTATAAGTCTCCCCTTTCCATTGATAGTCAAAAACGTCAATCGTCTTCCATTGACCGTTATAGTAATGTTGTAATTGTTTGCTAAAATAAGGCAAATTTCTAATTTGAGTTAAATAGACAGAATGTTTGATTTTGCTAGTTTTTTTTGGTGTTATGAAAGGAAAATCAAGTTTTGTAACATAAACAGGAGGTATTAAGTGCATAATTCATATTATTTTGGATAGAAGTTGAAAAAGAAAAATATTATAAGGTGGAACTACCCCTTCCTCCAAAACTGAGTCTGTCTCCACACTACCAAAGGTTAAGGTGGCGCGTGACCAGATTATTTTGCGCTATAAAAATGAAGCAATGATGGTCCCAATATTAAATGCAGCCTAGGTGTCAAAATTATGTGTTTTAGCTGGCGGATGAAAAAATTGTTGGCAGTGGTTAACACCCCACCCCCAGGAAGACGAAGGTGGCCTTCAGACCTCATGGTGGACTTGCCACTCGCATATGAGGCAAGGAGTGTCCATTCAGCCTAACCTGTGACCTATCAAAACACTCTGACATGGATGCGTTTAAACAATGACGGAAGGATGCGTTTTTTTAAGTTGGGGGGGGGCCTCACCTAATTCCTCTTCGTGGGCAGGCCGCTTGACCAGCCTCCGTGGTGGCTCATCAACACATAAACGTCCTCGAGTTGGTCGCAAGCTTGCTGGCATCGCACTAACTCCCCGTGGTCAGGGGGAAAGGTAATTGTTGTCGCTTAGACAAGATGAAGGTGATGACTATATAAACAAGGGAGGGGGTGTATGTAATCAGTCCCAGCCTATGCAGGGAGATTCTACGGCTATTCGTGTGGTTCCGAGATTGGGGACATTGGGGGCTGATCGCCTCACCGTTTTGTTTCGGGAGGGACAATGGTGTGCGGACAGTCTCCCAGGAGGGTCCCTAATCCCAGACACAGGCAGAAGTCAGAGGGCCGTCGGTGGTTTTAGGTGTGGCAGCTCTACTTTGAAGTTTGCCGCACAATCTTCTAGATGTGGACCGTCCACACGTGGTCTGTTCGCCTCAGTCATGCATCGTCGATTGTGACATATTATGGGGCCTACTTTGGAACCTGGAATCCCCCGGGCAGTTGAAACGGGACGCTTCATGGCCAGCGGGACCGTAAGGATTGATGCCTATGCTTGATCATAGCCTCTCCAGGTTGCCATGATCCCCAAAGTCCTCGAGTGGCTCTGTCTCGAGACTGCCTGGTTCCTCTGGTTATCCCTTATTCCATCCCGTTACCGGCCGCGGAAGATCGGCTGTAAGTGAATCAGACCCATCTTCCAAAAGGAGGGGACCTGGAATAGGTCCTCCAGCCGGCGTGTTCGTCCCAGAGTGCACCACCCACGCTCCGAACGTGTGGTGCAGTTCTGCGACTGTAAACTGAGGCCGGGGACTTTCTGAACAGGCTGCCGTGTTCAATATTCAGGCAAATTCACTAGAGCATTATAGGATTACCAGGCAAGGTGTGCCGAAAGAGAGTTCGATCAATTCCAATTTCTGAGACCGTAGACCAGGTTGGCAATTTCCTCAGGAGTGGGTTACCTTCGGTACTGCACTGTACACGAGGTTTTCTTTTATACCGACACAGACAAGGCCAGACCCGTACCGGCTCGTGATGCATGACGTTTCTCAGTCCCCTCTGTCCAATCTGGTGAGGGTAGTTTACGGATCGTCTTCTGTTCGTAGCCTTGTTCGGAGTGGATTTGTCATTGGTCTTGCAATTCTTGACGTCGGAACAGTTTGAACCCAAACGAAAGCTTATAGTCTTCTGGAGCTTCCTAGTGGCTGTGGCTGTGGCTGTGGCCATAGGGGGTTCGGATATACATGCCTTGCGAGCTCGTTCACGTAGCGTTGACGTCGTCCGTACCGATTGGAGAGGAGATCGTAGGGGCTATCGTAGCGAAAAAAGCCAGAGCAACCTAGGGCCTAGCTTGTCACGGACGAGGCCCACCACTGCTTTGAGCGCAAGGAGGTCTCATTCTTCCACATGCAGGTTTGTAGCCAAGAATCAGGACTCTTTCTTTTACCACGAAAAACGGGTGTTTATGCCACGTCTCACCATAGTTGCAGACCGGGATTACAGACAGCTCATGCAGAGAAGCCTGCAGCCAAGGGGACACATGAGCACTGATTCTCAGTCATCTGAAATGCACACAAAAACACCATGATTGGTTACTGCTTCGGGGTAGGGATATAATGTTCAATCTCAAGCTTCCTCCTGGGAATTCTATAAAGAGGCCTTCATCCCAGACTTTTTGGACAGGTCGGTTGGGATTCTACTCCACCTTCCAAAGAGTCTATTTGATGCATGTGTAAGTAAGCAGAGAGGGGTGTCGCAGTCCAATCCCTCTTGGCTGATCGACATAGCATATGACCCTGCAGCCCTCCCCCCCCCCCCCCCCCCCCCGAGGATTAGGCGACTATGGGGCTTGAGCAAGTGGTTGAGTTGGCGTTGGCTACCTTCTGCGACTTTCTTCCGCCACCGCTTAAGCCATGGGGTCAGTGGAATTCTGTGCAAAGCTAAGGCTGTGGAAGGACGCTAGCACCTAGTACAGTGTATTTCCCTCTCAGGAGGGCAATGCACTGAGTATGATACGTATCTTCCACGACCTTATGGCAATCACGCAATTGTATTCTCCACATGCAAGAAGGTAGTTGGAATGTTTTGTTTGTTTGGTTTTTTTTTTAAGAGAACATTTGCGAAGGGTGAATTACAGCGCCGCTTGATGTGCTCCGTGATATTTGTGCGTGCCATGTCCCGAATATTTTCGGGAGTTTGGCTCATTTAGCAGTGTAATGGGGTTTTTAAGAGTACCCAAATGATAGATTTACGCAAAAAGGTCTGTCACTAGTTACCACACATTAAATCATCACAGGACTCAAAAGTTCGAGGATTGACTAAGAACAGTATTCACTGATTGACCAATAATATTTGTTAGCTGTGTATTATTATATAGGTCAAATATGTTGTTTAATATTTGTAACAGACTGACGAATTGGCTAATTTACGTTGACAAAAAAAAGGTAAAAAATTTGGATTAAAGTGCTTTCTATGCTGAAAAGCAATGAGGCTACATTTGTAAAGCCTAACAAATTGTTAATTTGTATGACCCAAAACATAGGTATAGACACTACCTTTTTGCTTCTTGGCCAATTGGCCGAGCAGTTATGACCCCATCACATGCCTGATAAAGGTAGACCTTTGACCTTGAATATCTGACAACGCAGTAAGAAGTCTGGACAATTTTACAATAGTATTTTGCTATTTTCATTATGATTATGGTAACGGTTTTGGTTAGTTGATACTTGTTACAGACGGACGGCGAATTGGCAATTAGTGAAAACGTTGAAAATTTGATTTAAAGTGCGTTTTTCTATGTTGAAAGATAATGATGACTTCCATTTGTAAGCCTCAGGGCTGTTTTGATGGTTTATTGACCCCCAAAACACGGTATAGACACCATGCTTTTTTGATTCTAGGCCAATGGATGAGCAGTTATTACTAACCCATCAAGCCGTAAATAAAGGTCGTTGAACCTGTGATCTTGAATATCTGCCCAACGCCGCAGCAACTAGAAGGCGACAAATTTTGGTAATTATTCATAGTAGGCCTTACCAGAATATACAAAGAGTTCCTTTATTAGAATTTTTTCAAGGTGGTATAGGACATGTGTCATAATTACGCCTCTACTATAGTGCATTTGACAAAATGTTCTCTCAGCCGTGGAGAGTATGAATAATTCCAACCACTCTAGAACAATCCTTGAGGTGTAGCTGTAGGATCAAGAACAAGCTCAGCTGCAACGAGAGATTTCTCACATTAGACAAGAAGATTCACACCTCTAATTAACCCCAACCCACTACCAGGCATTGTTACAATTTAGGACAGGGGCCACATACCCAAGTTAAAAGCTTGGATTTGCCTAAAATGGCTGCAATTTCAGCTTGATATCATTGTTAGGGTTCTGCTTAAAGGAAGCTATGTAAATCAAAAATTGTACATGCATCATTATTTAAGTTTTTCAGCCAAATCCATATCTCCGGCCGGTTGCTTCTATTCAAATAGCCCGTGCTGGGCGGTGAAATTTGTTGGGGCCCATTTCTCACCAGGAGATGTGGTCGAGCCTGGTAATTTCCATGCTTGGCAGGCTGACAGTAGAAGATCTTCTGAGAAACTAATATTGAAGGTGCAACAAGAGATTTTCAAGTCATCCAATTTCTTTGATATGTAGTGATTCATTATAGATTAGATGCGTAATAGATTCCCCTTTAGTCCATTCAATCTACGTGATAGACCTGACAAATTGCTACAGAAGGTTTGCTTGCCGCCTAACTTGTTGGACAAAACCATCCCGAACAACTATCAAAAAGGTTTAGAAAAAAAAGGAAAGCATGGAAGACATGCTAATTTGCATAAAACCTATGTGCCATTTTGCCTATAATTGTTATTATTAATATATTAAAAGAGGACGACCCGATTTAAGTAAATAAAGGGTGTGTATAAAACAAGACCTAAGACCTATAAACTAAGACCTATATTTTTAAAAAACTAAGACCTATAAACTAAGACCTATAAAAACAAGAACCTAAAAAACTAAGACCTATAAAAACTAAGACATATAAAACTAAGACCAAAACAATAAGACTAAGCTTGTTTGAATATTTTTAAAAAAAAAAAAAAAAAAAAAAAAAAAAAAAAAAAAAAAAAAAAACTAAGACTATAAAACTAAGACCAAAAACTAAAGAATAAAACTAAGACCGGGTTTGTATATTTTGTGACAACACTTTGTGTGCTCCAGTCGCATTCAGCAGCCTTTACGGAAAAAGTGCATGTAATACTGTACTTTATCCGTAAAGGCTGCTGTGAAATCGATGGGAGCAGACAAAGTGGGGTCACCAATGTACCAACCCAGTCTTAGTTTTAGTAGGTCTAGTTTTATATTTGGTCTTTCTAGTTTTAAGGTCTTAGTTTTATAGGTCTTAGTTTTATACTATAGGTCTAGTTTATAGGTCTTCGGTCTTTGTTTTATAGGGTTAGGTTTAGGTGATTGTTTTTTTACACACCCCTAAATAAGTTTCATCTTGATAGAATGGTCTTCACCATAAACCCCATATCTGTAGAATTTTGTTGATGATTATTGCAAACCGTTTTCAGTCTGTGAGAGCTTAAAAACATGATTGTCTTAGCCTCTATGTGTAAATTAATGTCGGTCGACCAAAATGGGGGGTACCATTTTCGCTCATAACTTCCAAACCACTACCTTAGCCCAAGATATGTATCACAGGCGTAAATGAGAAAAATATTAGCTTTCTTCAACTATCAAACTGTTTACCACTTCGGTATAAAAAATATGGGGAGTTGGGGCGATGCTATTAGCAATCAGGCACAGCCCTTTAACTTTTGAGTCTTTCTTGCTGTCCAACATAGGACCGAAGTACTTGAGGTCCAACCTTTTTGAGTTGGGTACCGTGTTGTAGGGAAGATAGGTTGATGATTCTCTCCTTATCGACGGTTATGTATTCATTCCGTCTCTTTGGCAGTTAGATGTAGGCTGACAAAACACAACCCAACAACAAAAAACAAAAACAACCAACTTATATGCCAGCATTCTCAAATGATGAGGTAGTAGATCTGTGCAAACACATATCACATTCAACTTGTTAGAGCTGGTTAGTCAGGTCTGGGATGCTGATTTGGTGACGTCTAGAATGCTTGGACCGCCTTTTTATGCTGCTGTCTACCTATGACCAAGGCTGTACCAAATGACACATTTTTAAAATGTCACTGTCAATGACCCGCCCATTTTTCTTCTTCCTGCATCCTTTTATCACAAGTTTGCATGAAATTATCAACTTTTTGAACTCGAATTGAATACCCAAATCCACAATTTCGTAGCCTACGTGCACATTTTTTTTTAATAATTTATAATTTATGGCAGCAATTTTATTAATTCATGGCAATTTGAACTTGGAAAAAAGAGTACTTCCTATTGTAACTTCAGGTTTTAACATCATTGGCCCCCTTCTTGAAGTTTATACTGGATGACCCATTTTATTCATCTTGTGTACCGATAATGAACCCCTTATTTGGGACATTGTATATGACAGGACCCTATTTTTCAATTTTTCACCGAGTCACAATATACCCATAACTTGTTATAGGGGTGCCCCCCCGGCATCAGTGACCCCAAGGTACGTTGAATAATACACTGTTATAACATGTATAAAGATGGCATGCATGCAAACATGCATGCATCAAATGGATGCATGGATGACATGATGTCAAGTAAAGAATACATGCATCAAAACAGGCATGGTGCATGCATGTCTGCCCTTACATGCATTACATTTGTATTGCAAGCGTGTGTGGGTCACTGCCGAGTAGTGTAACGTATATAATCGGCAGCACAATTGCAAAAAGGGCTTATGATTCATGTTATATACATGTTCCTTTTTATTTTCTGGATTAATTAAACCAAGATTAACCATAAGCACAAAAAGATGTTCCATTTTTGTTGAAATGAAATTTTGGTTCAAATTAATTACCGAAAAAAAGAAGCTAAAACAAGTAGAACGCCAATGAATGTGCATCGTAGTATTTAAAAAGTATGCATGTACGCATTACATGTAGGACTACCCCCGGGACTACCATACTGTCCCTCCCTGTCATGCATGTAAAACTTCAAAAAGTCAGCGCGTAAACCAGAGAGAAATCCTTCTCCATGTTGTAAAAAATGAGCCTTGTCATACATTTTGTACAGTATTCAATGGCAGCGAATTGACAAAGCCCGGTCACTAATTGAGAGAAAAACAGGGAATGCTATTTGCCCATAGCTTTGATGATGTACTTGGCCTACAGATTTGATAGACACCTTCATTTTTTGTAAGTTATTAAGTTACCTTTTAATGACAGTAATGTCATTTGAGGAACCCCCTTTATTCAAAAACTCATTAGGTTATTCCTAGCCTAATCAGTCTTAGCTAGCTATATATAGCTAGGTTTAAGGACATTAGACAAATGATCCATCGCACTTACATCATGATTAAATTAGTGTGAGTGTTGATTCATGCTCAGTATTAATTCTCCGTAAGCTTAGGTTTATGACACTGCCAGGAGATCTTTCCACACCAGGGATACACATGGGAAGAATTTTTATTGTTGTGCAGCACCCTTGAATCGGCAGCCTCAATGCCAACGGAGCAATAAAGACATAAAACTGCATCAACGTCGGCATCACTGATAGGCATGTCATGTTGAAGAACGGAGGAAGTAGTCCGGTATCGGTCATAAGTGCTAAATACTGAATTCCACTATTGATGATGGGCGGCAAGCCGAATTCCAATTGGCGACATCACACGGCCCGATCGCAAAAAAATCGCAATCGGTTTGACGCTTTTGCCCCGCTAGCAGGGGTCGGGACTTGGCTGGTATTGACATAATTAAATTGTTGCCCGCAGAGCGGGACATGGTGGGGCAGTTTAACCATTTCAAAAAAAACTCGTGTGCAAGTCGGCCACCCCTAGGAGGACCCAGGGGGCCAGGGCCATTTTTTGTAGGGGGCATAAATAGCTAGCCGTGGGTGATTGGTCAATTCGTCAGAGGTCAGGCAACTTTTTGATGCACTGCAATCTGAATGCTACGCTCAGTACAAATCGGCGATAAGCATATATTCAAGATGTTTATTTTTTTTTTAATACTCCACAGTCGAGGTTAGGCCTATACCGTTAATATTTAGGTTTTTCAGTGTTCTAAGATCTACTGAATTGGATATCATTCGTATTTAAGCATAACTTCTAGTGCTAGGCTATGTTTGCGGGGGAAAGCGTCCGACCAGTAGCTACAAACTATTTGAGTCTCTTGATGTCGACACAGCAAGTGGCGCTGAGTACTTGTAATGTTGGCGTGACGTTTACCCTCCAGTGAGAATTTTTCGGAAAAAATATGTTTTAAATTTAGGGAGGAATGTACAGTACCTCTCAATGAGGAAAACGACCAACCAGCAATAGCACATGGGTCCTTTAGGTGATACGTTAGCGAACACAACATGGGTTGAAACATCTGACCAGCGTTTAGCAGCAATGCCTTCTAAAGGGAACACAAAAATGCACTTCCAGAGGAAACGGTCTGAACGCAATCGGCAGCAGCAACTCACTTTTTTGTTTTGACGACTGCAGCAATTAGCAGCAATGAAAAGATTGCACTTGCTGTTGATTTGTCGTCGGGACGATTTAGGGAACTTACTGGAGCCAGTCAGGAAGCCCCGATACAATTCATGCCCCATATAGGCCTATCATCTCTACTACTATACTACTAACTACTACTACATCTCTGGGTTTTATGTAGATATCGGTGCTATGTACATGTAGTCCACAGCCTTATTTACCGTAAATTTAATCAATTTCCAGTCCACCCCCAATTCAGAGCAATAATGCGGCAAGTTGGCCAAAATATTTCGAAAAGTTGTCATTGTACTATAGAGTATTGTAACGTACAATTTGTAGGGGTTTATACCATTGTGTCAATTTTCCACCATCCTGGTGTTGGAAGTGCTCATTGATAGAATTCCGGTTTGCTACTTTCAATGATTGTTTAAAAAAATCTGTATCTGTGTATTTTGGGTGAACTACCTCCCAATACAGCAGATGGTTAAAGTAAAATTATGCCTGATGTGTTTTTCCTATTCAGTGAAACCCTTAATCCTCCCAATTAGAGCCCTAATGTCAATAAGGAGCAGCATTTAAACCCAATTCAATGGCTAACATTATCAACAAGTGCAAATATTTTAAATGCTGCTTTTTCAACACAAGTTCTTTCTAGGCCAAAATATATATAATGCATTTCATCAACCCACTGTGCATGTAACATTACACATGCAAGTTCATCATTGTGGCCATGCCTGTCACATACATGCATGTCGCATACTTTCATGCATGTTTTTGCATGCTGCTTTTGCCAATTACTAGCTAGTCGCATGCAGGTGCATGCATGTTCAGGCTGCATGCATGCATTATGGCCATCGCATGCAGTCGCATACTTGCATGCATGTTGCATAACTCATGCTATGTTCCCAGTACTAGCTATCGCATGCGGTGCATGCATGTTCAGATGCTGCAGCATGCATTTGCCACGCCATGCATTCACATCCTTGCATGCATGTTTGTCACCCGCCTGCTTGTCCCAATTACTATCTAGTCGCATGCTGTTCACGGCTGCATGCATGCATTTGGCCATGCGTCTGCAGCATTCATTTTGCATGCATGCGGCATGCATGCTATGTTTTCCATTACGAGCTAGAGGAGTCGCATGCATGAAGATGCTTGGTAACATGCATGTAACTGCATGCCCAGGCCATTCTTCTGCCACGCTATTTGCATGCATGTACAAATGCATGCCAATTTTCGTAAGGGGCAGCCCGGATACTATGTTGCGTTGTAAGCTTCACTCTACACCTGAAATATTGATGAGTGTCTTAATCCACCTTGCAACTGTTGCTGAGCACACTTTTTTGTGGGTTTTGAAGTACTGATAAATTGTTTGGTTTTCATGACCAACTAAGATTTTGTTTCTGGGCCAGATACTCGCTTAGCGCACATGAACACAAATACCCTTACTAACAGGATTGGCTTTTAGTTCTACAATTGGTGCCTTATATCCAGGCTACTCTGGTTTCAATCTGCACTGCCCACTGTGGACACAGTACTTGTTTTTCCCTACGTCATTTTTGGTACCTTCAAAGCAACAAGTGTTTGTTGATTCTTGCTGCCGCAACAATTGCAACCAAGCTACTGTTTAGAGTAAGGTCTTTTAAGAAGGAAAGTTTTTGCCACAAGTAGACATGCAAATCCACGTACATCGAATACCCCGTAGCACGTATCTACTCCCACGTTTCTGTGTAGCGTGGGGTTGGTGGTCTAGAGGTTATAGACTCCCTCAATAAATTGTGTAACCCTGGGTGTGCTCTCCAATTGGACAAAAACCTTTTTTGTACATAATAATCTGCGACAAAGCACTTAGAGCTGTGTTATGCACTATAACTCAACCCCTATCGAAAAAGTGCACTGTAAGGAAGTCCAGCACCTGGGGACTTTGCTTGCACGCTATCAATCTGCTTTTGAAGGACAAAACTTGTGCCTTTCTTAAAGTAGATGTTGTATTGTTTATGTGTCCCTCTTCGCCATGCGTGAGCCATCATAGGTGTGGCCCGTTGATACTTCTGTGTTTTCTAGCGTTTTTTCTTTCCGGATTTTTTCGCCTCAACAGTTGCAGTCTCTTTCTTATGGGTGAAGTCCTTTGCGCTGCCTGGCAGCCGAAGAAGATTGTCCGTCTTTGGTAGCAGTATTGGGTCTTGTACTAATAAGCTTAAAAGATTTGTGAACCATCCTTGAGTTGCCACAACAGAAAATCACAATGCTTGAGCGCAGTCTTGGCGGATCTTCTGAAGGCAATGCCCTAATATTCTGCAAGGCGAAAGATATAGCTTTAAGTGTCATTCAGATTAGTGATGCTCTACAAAATGCGGCATGTGGATCTCTTACCCGAGACACATACTGTTTCGCAACTTTCCTTAATTCTACTTGCAACAGTCCCTAATTTGGGCTGCCCAAATGAAGGCCCTATTTTCACGAAAAACTTTTGTCATTCAAGGACCAACTCGGTCTGTCATTAAATTCCGGCTTCAAAGTCTGCTCTATGTTTTCAATGCCAGGTAAGTTGGCTGCTGAACCCACCTTCCTCTTTCTAAACACCATTCCAAATATCTCTGGCTAGTAGATTCAATTTGCGTTGTTTTCCATTCCACCCCAATGATTTTATATATGATACTTCAGTGTGTTATCAACAAGCAGCTGAACATGTGGTTCTGTATGTTATCTTTGTATGACTTTAACGCCAAGTAAATTGCGAGCAATTCAAGGTAGGTTATATGCTGGTTTTGTTCTAGTGCACTTCATCTACCCCCCTGTGGATCACCATTATCGTTTGCCCCCCCCCCCCCCAGCCAGCAAGTGATGCATCTGTTTTATTTAATTAGATTTTCCCTAATGATCTCTCGCTTTTGGTCATAGAGAGGCCAACCCACCATTGTTCTGCCTTCATTTCATTTGTAACATGCATCATTGCGTCATAATTTCCCATATTTTCTGAAGGGCTATATCGTTCTCTCCCCCTCCAATGTTCTATAATTACAGGGGCCCTGTTTCACCCTGGAAATGCGGCTACAAGCATGCCTATAATTTCTTTGCTACATTTCTTATCATGAAAGACTTTTTTTGTCTTTTAGCTTTTGGCATTCCTGAACGACAACTGCGCTTTTTTTCTTCTGTTAATGTTACCTGCATTAGTTCAGAGTCAATGAATGAAACCAAGTAGATAATTTTTCTTCTGGGCGTAAGTAACAGATTTTTCATAGTTCCCTGTGACCCCAAATTCTCTACATAGTTTTTGTTTCAATTGATTGTTCCCAAGGCACTCTTGGTACTATCCAAGCCGCTAGTAACATATTGTCATCGATGTACCCAGCAAATGTCCCCAGCTTCCGGTAAGCAAGCGTATACTGCTGCTTCATCATTTTTGTGTATTGTCTGGGGGGCACACGCTAACCATTAGGCAAACAGGCAAACTGATACAATTTACTGTCCCATATGAACCTTAGGTATTTTCTAAGTCTGTTGTCTGGTACGCATATATGCATCTTTTTATTTCTATTACTGCCATGCTACAATCTTTTGTAACTAGCTTTAGGGCCGACATCAAAAGGCCTCCATTTTGAAGTGTGATATTCTACACTGCGTTAAACCTTTTCAGGTCAGAAATCCTATAATATTTTCCACTTTCTTTTTTTCTCTCAGAAAAGATGCCTGAGATGAACTCACCATCTTCATGATTAACTTCTTCTACTACTTGCTTGTTTAAAGTTCATCTATTTCCTTACTTATAATCTCTTTCCTCTTTCTCATTGCAATACATGTCGCGTTTCTATGTCTCGTTTCTATCTTCCTATCTGAACTTGTACTTCCCCTGTTCAAACTCTATGGTACAACCTGTGATGGTCTGGATAACTTCTATGTCTGAGGTAAGGTTTCAGCCACTGGGATTATCTTGTTTCATGTGCCTGCAATAACCTCTGTGGTGTTCTGACAAGGACATTGTTTTAGAAGCCGAGATTTATTCCTAGGCGAGGTTTATTTTCCGCATACCTCACCTTTATTCTTTCTGTTGGGTCTTGGGTCCTCCATAGGCACTCTCTTGCTCTGCCCTTGTATACATTGGGGTTGCCCATGTTGTACCCCAGGTCCTTTGGGCGTACTGCCCTGGTGCTAACCATAGTGCTGGGGCGCTCTCTGCCTCTGCCTCTCATCGAGGCGCGACTCTGCCACTGAATGGCTCTATGCTATTAGCATATCTGTTGTCATCCCCGATTCTCTTTATTGTTTCTTGAATATTGTTCTCCAAGAGGTAGGATGTGTGTCATACTTGGTGAACCACGTAAGCGTAACGCCACTCATTTCCGGTTTCAAGAGATCAGTCTCCTCATGCACGGGATGGTATCATGTCCTAGCAAGGCTAATCCTCCCCTCTAGCCGCTGCCACTATTATTTTTAGTTCATTTCTTCTGTAGCTTGCTGTTGTTCTGGATTATTTGTCATTTCAATCCCTGCGGGAAGGCTGAACCCCTGCCTTGGCTATGGCCGTTTGTATGACTTTTCAGTCTCTCATCGAAGTTCTAGGTCTGGTTTTTTCAGTAAGTTCCAGACTATTTCATTTTTAACCTTTAATTTCAGTAAGATAAGGGCAATTTTTCTGTCTGTCAATTATTGATGCCCTCCTTGATACACTATTGTGAATGTCATCTATCCGCTTTATCATACTGGCTGCAATTTCTGCTGATCTCTTTCCCCTTATATTTGTTCAGCCCTTCGTTGAATTTAGTGCCTATGGTTGATTCCACCTTAAGGTTGTCATCTTGGGCATCAACTCCTTTGCCCGCAGCATTATCGGAGGCTTGAGCCACATTTGGTCTCAAGTCTAGCTGCTTCTGTCTTTTTGGTTGGTGCTCTATTTCCAAAGACTCAGGCTCAACCTACTCATCTTGATTACTGTAGTCCTGCTGATAATTGGTAATCCCCTGCTCACTGCAGGATAGCCTGGGTCAGAAAGATACCCATAGTCATGGCCTGTACGGATTCATATTTTCTCCTGATCCCGATGCTTCATCATCAGGATTTGCATATTGTTTTCGTGTTCGCTGCACCTGTATTACTATACTCATTATAGCTTTGGTTCCAACTCTTGCTGCCTTTTTGTTTTGGTGGTTCTGGAGTCATTTTTTTTGTGTTCTTGTCGCACTTTTTTTTCTGGATGTCCATAAACCGCACTAAGAATCAGATCAATTTTCCTCATTTTCTCTTATTCTTTTGTGTATGACGATCGCTGTCTACGACCATGCTGTTGGGCGAACCCCCCGAATTCCTTCGCCTTGGTCCCGCTTTGATTTCCGGCCGCGCCGGATGTTTCCGACTTTTCTTTGCTGCCATCCCCATTGGGGCTGCTTTTTTTGGTTTAGTTTTTGGCACGCTATACATCGCGTCCAGCTGTAATTACTCTTGATCTTGTATTTGAAAGATTCTCCTTTCAAAAGTTTATTTTTTCTTTCCGAATGATTTTTGCCACGGAAAATCGCAATACATGTGATCAATATGGCGGCTTGTTTATCACAGATTGGTGGGCGTACGTTTTGCATCTCACTAATTTCCCTTGGCATTGGGAGTCCCGGAGAACTGTCAATGAATTAACCTTGTATGAGTACTATATCACAGTTTGAAAATCTTATAGTAAGAAACCAGCAGGAGCGTAAACATTGAAAATGTTATCCTTGTATTAAGATAATGGTTATAAAAATGTTCAAATGAAAACTGGAGGTTGCTATAATCTATATGTAGGCTTGAAAAGAAGCCTAACTGTGAGTCCTTGGTTATAACGAGTGCATGACTATAATATTTTAGGCTTTGAAAAGAAGCCTTAACTGTGAGTCCTGTTTGACAGATGAGCACATTATGGAGCTGGATCGGCACACTAAAAGCTGATACAATCAACACATTGCACAATGTGACTGCATTCCCGGGGGGGGGGGTACTCGACCAAATGGGGTAAGCGTGTGTGCGTCCACCGGGTAAAAAAATCGACCCATTTTATAGTACCAATTTATACAAAAATATACCATTTATATAGTTGGGGTTTCGAATTTCGACCCATTACTATAGTTGGCTTTGAATTTCGCATCATTTTTATAGTAATCTTAGCAAAATCGGCCCATTTTCATAGTAACTTTTTCAAAAAATCAGAAAATCAACCCTTTCATTGTGATTTTAAGCGAAAATCTGATTTTCACCATAGTACAAGCGACCAAAATTGAAATGGACCCATTTATAAAGTAGAAATGTACCGTCACAAAGTGACCCAATATCTTTATAGTAGCCTGGTGAAAAAAACCGCCCCATCGTTATAGTAAGGCGTGAAAATGCGACCCAAATCGGCGGCACATATTTCTCGACCCCTTTTCCCCTGAGTACCCCATACCCCCCCCCCGGGACTGCAGAACCTACGTTCCTCTTGGTTTAAGAATGTGCCATGACACCTATGCATTTAAACGAGTGCAGCATGATCAGTAACCATCAATTGGGAATGGTTAGGGAATGCATAGTTTGTATTAATTTGGAGTCATCCCTTGAGTTTTGTGGTTCATTTGACCTGACTGACCCCTAATGACTTTGTTGTTCCTTTTAAGAATTTCGGTATTAACAATCGACCTCCATCCTCGCAAGTTTCATGTCCATACATCAAAGTTTACCCCATTTGACCTCCTTTGACCTTGAAGAACCCCTGATGGACCGGGTGTGACCTTAATTTTTGGCATCAATAATCAACCCTGCCCACCAAGTTTTGTCTTGTTTCATCATGTCCATACATCAATGTTTCCCCCATTTGGAGCCTTGAATGACCCCTATGACCTTGTTGTGACCTTTAAATATTCGGCATCACAATCAACCCCAGACTTCCAAGTTCATGTCCATACCCAATTTTACTCCCATTTTGACCTCCTTTGACCTTGAATGACCCCTGATGACCTTTGATCCACAGACCAATACAAATTTGGTCCTTCGACCGTCAAGGGCACTCTGCACCTACCCCAGTTTATGGGACCGTGCGACCTGGTCTCCGAAAAAAACCAATGTTTGACCCATTGGACCTCCTGACCTTGACTGATCCCCGATGACCTTTGATCCCCTAACCAATCAAAAGTTGATCTAGCCCGGCCTAGCTACACCCACCCACTTAGTTTTGTGACCGTATGATCCTTGGCCTCCGAGATACACAGGGCCTATCTCCCCTTCTCTTCTAGTGGTAGGTTCCAAATGGAGACAATGTCTCTCAGTGGTTGAATTAAAAACTTCAAAAAAAGTAACCTAATGAATCAAATGTGTTTTAATAATTTTGTGTATATGGAAAAGGAGGATTATTATTAAGAATATTAATAATGAGGCAATTTAGTGACCTGAATGCCAATCTGTTATGACCTCAAGAATCCATAAAACATGCCGGTGAAAATGTATCGTGGCCCCCCCCCCCCCCCCCCCCACCCCCGAGTAGTGATTCCCCAACTCAGGTTTACTAGGGTGTCGTCGGCTAATGGGCCAATACCAAGGGGAAACCCAAGCCGTTTGGCACGATACTCAGGTGGGTCATTTGCATAAAAAACATCGTTAAAATCACACGTGCTTGTAATCGATCTTGTTAGCTCCGCTCCGTACCAAACAAATGGTTTTGTTTTGTAAATATTTGGGGATCACCATGAGCCAGAAGAAGCACATTCACATTATGTGTGTTTTCTTTAGTCGGACATTAAGTCGTACGTATTTGGGGAGTCGTGTTAGGTAAATTTCTAATCAAGCAAGCGGAAATTGACGATAAGGAGATTAAGAAATGGAGCTTGGCATCTCGAAATAAACACGATAAAACCGTCTGGTGGCGAAAAATGTGGGAACGAAAGATGGTGACCCGTGCACACTGATCGCTACACATTCCAAAAGTTGGCCCGTTCACACCCATGGAATAAACATGAGACGTGGATTGAGACGATTGGAATAAACAATGCTCAAGATACCGATTTCGACTCCCTTTTAGACAGATGACCAAATTTTACACGATTTACACACTATATTACGATGTATAGGCTGAACCTGAGTAGAAAATACTTACTACCGTTTTTGACCCGTTTAGCGCCCCTCACCTTTATATTAGCTCCATCGGACCTTTGCCGCTTGCCAAATCATGTCAATTAACCGCCTTCCATTTCGGAGAGGTCACTGCTGAACCACTACACTGCGTCCCGAATTTTGTTAATTTGTACTAGTATCTTTCGGCGTATTCCTCAGGTTCATATTTAAGTATATATTATGAAGGAAATCAAGACGGCTTACTTCTCGCAATTGCTATGGTACGGTCGCTCATCAGACAGCGTGTTTGTCAATTTACTGGAAAAATATCAAATAATTATAATTGGTGCGGCTTAAACGGAGGAAAAGAGAGATCGATTCAAAGTAGGAGACGAACGGCAGGTAGCGTAGGCTACGAGAAATAAGGAGTTTTAGATGTTCTGGGATCAATAAAGCATTTTGATGGTTAATGTGCCACGTGGCTCTCAAAAGATTTTGAAGCTTTTGACACTGTTTTGGCATCAAAAAAGGGGGCCCCAAAGTTGCCAACCATTATAAAAATGCAATTCGGTCCCTGTTTTTATATAGTTTTCATTGTTATTTTAACGAATGTTTTTGATTTTGCTGTTCTGTACCCCCCCCCCCAGTGCATTAAGAAATTGGATCTTGGAGACCTGCTGCGAGTCACGTACTATATCCGATGGTGAATGTAAGCGGAAATCGTCAAATCATGAATCCGAAACTGGTCCACTAAATTATTTTGGCCAATCACATTCAACATTAATTATGAGTTGTTATTATTATCATACGTAGGAGTACTCCAGATGAAACATGCGAAGTAAATTTCCCTAAATACAAGGCAAAATAAAGTTCCCCTTCACTCATATCATTCATGAAAATCCAACTTCCAATTAAAGGTTGTACATTGAGATTTCCAAATTAAAAATTTGGAAGGATGTGGACACGTTAATTTGTATGTTTTTGAACGTACAACACTGACCTTCATATCGCTCAACTTATCTGACCTGCCCTAGCGACTTCACAAGACCCTCTGCATTTCCATGCAAAATTATGGTTATACCATTTTTGTAGGGGCGGGAACAAATTTACTGATGAAATTTTCAACATTTGGTTTATCTAACCCATATAAAACCGTTATTAATTGACGGATTGCTGGGGCAATAATCACACATCTTAACAGCAGTTAACCATGGAATACAAATAGGAACACCAGTTACCAAAATGTGATAAAAATAGAAAACCTGGGGGGGCGCGTTGGTAAGGCGACAGTATTATGTGATAGCTACCTTTAACAAAATCGCCCAGCCCTTTTTCTAAAAACTTGAGATGCAGAACAGGTGGAGATGGGACACGTGTTTATCGGAATTGGGGAATTTCCATTGCATTCTAATTGGTCCTTACCATTTATGGAAGGTACGTCCTTTTGTACTAAAATAGGTTCCTGTTATTGTTTTAATTTGTTGTTTTATTGTCCAATTCCTGTTATCTATTGTAAGTCGAGTTATAATAAACAACATTAATTTATTTCAAAGTCAATCTAGGTTTGTTTTTTAAAACAATAATTTAAAAATACTTTCCACTTCCCCCCCCCCATTTACTGTTTATTTTGGTTTACTTCTATTAACATATGAAGAATGTGTTTGACCAATCCATTATTAAATACAGGGGTGAATATAGTAAATAATCGGTGGGCAAAATGAAACAGATTTAATAAAAGGTTGTACAAATGTCTTATCTTGTATAAGAATTATGTGACAGCGAATACGGAACAAATCTGATTACAACCGTCAATGAGATGCATGAGAATGGGGGTGTTAGCAAGCATCTACCACATCGGCAAATGATTGCCAGCTGCTCTCAAAAGATTGGGGAAAAAATGTTTTTTTTTTCATGAAAATATATCCGCCGAGCTGTCAGTCAGGCTGCTGAACAAAATTGGGAATTTGGCCATATTTTACTCATAAGTCAGCAGATGTTAAAGAAATCAAGCAACTGACCACTTCCATTCTGCCTCTGGCTGTATGTTTTGACGATTAGCTGACCATCCTCCAAGTTTATCTGATTTTGTTTGTTTCAGACGTTTTGAGTACCTAACATCAAAATCCAAAAAAAACCATCCCGAGCATAAAACGTAGCTAAAACACGTCTATAGGCCTATGGCTCGAGTGTCTACTGTGGGCCGACACGTGCACCGGTTGACCTGGGCGGACCTAATAATTATTCAGTTGTGATCATCAAAACTAGGCCACGGCACTTGCGCAGTGTGTGCCAAAAACAATTGTTCTATTTTAGTCGATCTGGTTCTACAAAATCGGCCACGGTCATGAATTGCAAAACGGGTTTTTACAGAATTGGTAAATAATCATCAATATTGTTTTAATTATGTATTCATCATTTGCCAAGTTTTTACAACATCTTTTGTTGCTGTTGTAGTAGAGGAAGACCATTTTTCACTTCTCTCTGTTTTGAAGTAAACAGCTTCTCTAGAATCGTCTGGGGCGACCTTCATCCATAAGGGTCTGTGTACACTAAATACACTCAGGCAAATGAACTCCCTTCGTGTCTGACATCAGTCCCTGCCCTAGATGCCCCTGGTAGATATGGTAGCACGACCACGTTAGCTCACGTTTCATTTTCGCACGCATCCCATCGGTTATCCAGTGAACACAAACCAATAGCATTCAGTAAGAAAGACGACAAACGCGAGGCATCCAAAGATGCTCGAAAAAACAGACAACCTCCCCAAACTCACTGCCGTCACTAAAATTAAAAAAAAAAAATCCTACCACAAAAGGCCCACCACCTCTAGAACATTTTGCAAGAATTTTCGGCGCCAAACGGACCATAAACGGGCCGACGAGTTTCGTAACAACGAACCGACATATTTAAACGCCGCTCTCGATCGCAAAACAACCACATCATTGAGGGTTAAAAAGGAATATATGCCAAACTAGACGGCCTGTATTTAATTGCACGCAAACCATGGCTCCCCGTTTTTGTTGTTTGATATTGACAGTTAAAGGAGGATATGCAATCATAGGTGTTTCACATATGGGGCCCTATGTAGCCCGTAACCTTGACCTCTGGGGTCGAGATTGTCAGAGGCAAAGAGGATCAGGGGCGCGATATCATTGGGCCAAATGTTGGGGCTTCAGCACAACACTTGTAGTTAGGCAACTAGGTGCATTAATAGGTTATCAAAGATGATGGGTAAGGATGGAGCAGAGTGACACTTTGGACAAGACTGGTCGCAGAGGGCACAACCCTCTCCAAGGCAATTGAGGTTCCATGGCTATCATCTGCTGCCCAAGTGGGGGGGGCGCTAGGGCTTTGTAGTTTTGGAGCTAGCTTAACGGAAACAACTACCCCGGTGGAACGGCGAGGGAAGAGGGCATAAATATGCGGCAGCACCGAGGCCAGAAAAGATCATCTTAGGGGAGTAAATGGTTCTATGCTTGGTGCGATATATGCCAAACGTTCGCTCCATCTACACGTCTCTCAACGCGCGTGGGGAGTACGCGCATGCAGTCTCTACTTATTTTTTTTTTATTGTTCCGAGTCTCTGCCCGCTCTTTGTCTCAATCGTTTCTGGAGATGTTTGTGATTTGGGGGACACATGTAGTGAATCCTTCATAAGGATTGTCAGTTGCAGTGAGCTGCTTTAAGGAGGTTAGATTGCTCGAGAAGCGCGCGGACGAAATTAATCCGACCATATTAGTGCCTCCCGGGCTTACCGCCCACGGATGTCTAGGGAGGTCGATATTTTAGGGAGAAAAAGACGGAAGGTCTCTTGTGGAGGGGGTAAGTGGACCTCTATATGAAACCCGGAAAAGCTCTTGATTTACTAACTACGGAATTACACTGCAATAATAATTTACCGCCGGCTTAAACTTGACAAGATTTCTGCCCCTTATCCACTTGATTCCTCTTGGCGTCGTGGTCACCATTCCATTCACTCATCGGTCGTTCTCGCCGGTTCCTTTATAGAGCTTACGGGTCGGCACCTCTCCGGCGGCTAGGCTTAGAGCGGGGGATAGCATGAGTGGCCCTCTCGGGGGCACCTGTCTCCCCGCCAAGCATTGGCGGGAGTGTCAGGCCGGTGGAGACACGATCTAGAATAGAGGAAAGACCTCGAGGGTGGGGATAAAGGGGAAGAGACTTGAGCTTGTACCACTTCTTTTTCCTCTCCCTTTGCTCGCTGCCCCTTTCTCCGTTCTCCCACCATCAGTGCTACCGTTGCGGGAACCCACGTTAGGGGTGTTGATGAGGAGTTTATGACGGGGGAGGTGGGGGCCGAACGGTGAGACACTCGGTGGGATGAACACATTCCGGACCAGTGATACCGCGATTGGCGTGAGGAAGAATAACTCGATGGGACTGGAGGGAACGGATGGAGACGATGTGGATAAGAAAGGTGGTGGGGAAAAGATGGGGAAGAGATGATAGGTGTAAAGCGATAAAGGAAAACACGAGGAAATGGGAGAAACGGAAGAGGAAGGCAAGGAAAAAAAAGAGGATAAAGAGGGTATAAGGTGGGGCATGCTGAGGAAATAAATACATAGGGACAAAAAATAAGCAAAAAAGGAACACAATCATCATACGACCTGTTGTCTCAATGTTACAAAGATATGGAACATCTCTGCACTAAATGTGAATGAAACTAAGGTTGAACAAGGCGGGGTTCTGAACAAAAGTCTCGCTGCTTTCGGTAGAGCTGTAAGACTAAAAGAGCAGAACACCAGATTGCAAGAGGAGTCCAGGACGCTGAATAAATGGGGGGGGACCTGAACAACAAAAAACCAAAGCGGGCCGCGGCATAGGAAGACAGGACAAGCGGGAGGAAGTCCTGCTTAAGGGATCACTAGGCGAGAGAAAAGACTCCACGCCCGACATATAACCCCAAAACAAACAAAAAAGAACTAGAGGAAAATTGTGCTCGAAGAGCAAGAACCTAGCCATGTGGATAAAATTAAAAAAAAAAACCATAATAAGAAGCACGAAAAAAAAAACAAAATAAGAAAGACACAAAAAAACCCAGAGAAAACAAAGAGAAAGAAAAACACGTGCGCGGAGCTGAGAGAAAAAAGACACAGGAAAAAGACGAAAACAACGAGAAAAAAAATAAAACTCGAGAGAAACAAACGGCACAACAAAAAAAATAGAGCAAGAACGTGAAAATCGGTTGGAAAACAAAACAAGAACCAAAGTAAAGACAAAAGAACCAGCAAAGGATACACACAATACAAATTAAAAAATAGATGAACAACAAGCAATCCAAGCTACTAAAATTAAAACCAGACCAAAATAAAGACTCAATCCATAATACAAAGACCGAAAATAAAAAGAAGCGAACACAAAAATTTAGAATAGATAAAAAGCAAAATATCAACCTAACCGGTGGGCAAAACTACAAAAAATCAGAAATAAGAAAGATATAAAAAAAGCAATAATAAGAAAAAAAATGAAGAAATCCAACAAAAAGGAAAACAAAAAAAAAATGAGAAAATTAATAAAAGGAGACCCAAAACTCTTTATTCGAAATAAAAGATAAAAAAATAACAAGAAAACATCAACCCCGTAAGAACAAAAATAGCAAAAAACAGAAAAAGGAAAAAACACAAATAAAGAAAACTATAACTGCCACAATGTTGTGTGGGGCAGCCCCATAGACCAATCAACATTTTATTAAAAAAATAGGTACAAATCTTACTTCAAGAAAAGGCAAAACAGAAAAAACACACAACCATGAGTGAATCAAAAAAAAGAAATAACAAGGACTTGAAAGAAATAAGTTTGAAAAAAACGCGAACAAAAAAAAACAAAACGAGAGATAAAAAAAATAGAAAAAAAAACAAACCCAGAAAAATGAGTTATTTTTTTCAAAAACAACAAACATCAAGCAAAAATAAAACAATACAGACCATAACAAAAACGACACAAACAAACCGAAATCCAACAACGAAGTACCAACCCTCCCCGCGCCAACACACACTAAACCCCCGCCCAACACACGTGACAAATACAGAACACATAATACAAACTTTATGCAAAAAAATAGGAAAACAGAACGAAGAACCCAAACAACAAAGAAACTAAACAACATAAAAATACAAAAACCAACCAACCAAAAACCCAAAGCGACAAAAAAAAACAATGAATAGAGTGCCGCAAGAAACAGGTCGGGGGTCAAACCCCCACCTCATCGCTCCCACTCCCCCAGTCCCACTACATCTCAGTTTTGACAACTATTGGTGTAGTATGGACCTCTATATCATTATAAGTGGGGGGGAAAGTGCGGCGAAATCGTGGGGTCAGATGAGGATGGGGACAGGCGAAGGGGATAACAGGGGGCAAATCCTTGTCAATGAATCATAATCAAGTGGAAATGATTTTTTATTTTGTTGATGGTAACGGTTTTGATAGTTATGTAATGGTTGGTTTTTATTTTTTTAAAGTCAAGATGGTACAAAAATCATCTATGATTTTATTGTTTGTTTTGATTTGGAAACAAATTGAATGGACTTGAATGTAGGCAAGATTGTCGTCTAGTTCAAAGATCCCAAAAATATATAGTTTGTACCATTCATGACCATTGGTTTTAGAGTTTTATTTGGTAAAACTCTCGATCCTAAAAAATTTGTTTAAAAAAAAAAAACAAAAAAAGGTCATTTTCCATTTGTACAGGGGTCAGAAAAATGGAAGTTTGCTTCAATTTTGGTTATAATTAAAAAAATGAAAACAAAGTGTTCATCTAGCTTAATGTGTCAAAATTTTTTTGAAGGAAGTGGTTGGTTGTGCTTGCGGCGAACTGTAGGACAAGATGAAGACGGGATCATGGGATGTGGAACCAAAGTGAGGGGGACACTGGGGTGTGGTCTGGTGGGGTAAGCGGGGTCCGCGGGTACACCGTGAATCCAATTGGCATTGACCCTCTTTTTGGACATTTACCTCGGTTAAATAAAATTCAACATAATCAAACACTATACTTTGGGAGGTCCTCATTCCTTAGGCAATAATTGCAAGCATTTAAAATATAAATCAGAGTAGGAACTTTCATAGCCATACTAACTACGAAGGGTGTCACTGTAGATTGTAGTCGGACATGAACGAACTCCCTACATAAGGACCCTATGGTATTAATGCTCCTGCTCTAGCAAATACCCCAGCAAAGCCCAAAACACAGGTGGGAAAGAAAAACACCACACAGCAAAAAACCTAAACACGCCAACCACACCCAAAATCCCCGCAACACCCCACACCCCTCCACAACACAAAGCAACACCCCAACCCCCTCCAAAACACCACGCCTTCCCCCTCCCCAAACACCACGCTTCCCCTCCCCAAAAACACCACACAACACACACCCCTCCCCAACCACCTCCACAACACCCCCACCCCTCCCCAACACCTCACACACCCCACCCTCCCCAACACCCTGCAATACCCCACTGTCCGGTGGAAGTCTAGGCACACAGCTCGAAGGATGGAAATGGGAGTACAGATTGTTCTATTGATAGATTGTAGTTCATTAGGACATACAAAGCCAATAATTTTTGGAGGGAGGGTGTGCAAAAATTTGTTACAGTGCCATTTTGAAAATCCCAATGGCTGCTACCATGTCCAAAAATCACTAAAAATCACTTAAGTATTCGATAAGGACAAATATCTCTCGGTACTCCCGGTGTTTTTTAAGCACGAGAAAGTGTTGGCATGTAATTTTATCATTACATTGCCATCAAAAATCCAATATGGCCTGCCAAAAGTCAAATATGCTCTCGGAATCATTAAAATGATCTTAGCTCCTCCAGTATACATATTTACGCTACTTGATTGAATACATACTAACACCTAAAACGGTTATACAGGTGTTTCAAAATCTGTTACAATTGATCACACTCTTCAAGTGTTACTTTAACAGCTTAGAAGCATATTTCCCAACGTATCAGGGGGACACGTCAAGTGTTATTCTGCACATTTTGCCAGTTTCGAGGCTTGATTCCAGTTTGTTATAGCATGCTTCCTGCTTTTTTACATGGTGAGATACATGTATTTGATCACCCGAAACCCTTCACTGGCATTTCTCTGTAAGGACATTGTAAATTCAAGAGATGGCAGCCATACAGCCGCCTTTAAAATAGTAAAACCTACATTATATGTTGTTTATAGTATTACATCCAAACTAATTATGATTATAAAGGTGTAAATTAAGATATGAGGATAATGTATTTGACATTTGACATTCTTATCTGGAATTCTGTCTTTAACATGCAAAAATGTTAAGATGGTAGGCCAATGTGGCTGACCTTTTTACCTTCTTTAAAACCTAGAAATTACGATGTACATCGGTATTGTATTTAGTTAAAACACCCAAAATGAGTATTAAAGTTTAAATTAAAGTATGAGATGTATGTCTTTGGAATTAATAACTTGTATTGGTATATTTGTTTTGACAACATGCTTCAAATCAAAAATGCGGCCAATAATTATGACTATATGACATTTCGTAGGTTTTAAAGATCGTAAAAGGCAGCCATATTGGCCTTCCATCTTGATCGGTAAGATTGTTATCACACTTGGAATGTAAGAATATGAGTTCCTACTGGGGATAGAGCGCAGAATTCTGCTCAATCACACCTACCTGATGGAGTTTGGTCACGTGAATGACTTCGGGGCATTAATTATTGGTTTAAGGTGGCCATATGGATTTGGTGGTAATGTTGTGATCAAAATCACGTCAATAACCGCTCCAAAAGATTCCCCGTGCTTTAAAACCTGGATCTATTGATAAATAATGGCATTTGATGACTTTGAGGGCTGATAGCGGCAATATTGGATTTCTAGAAAATGCACTGCACGAAATTTTGCACCACCCTCTAGAAATTATTAGCTTAGGTCATCATTGACAAAAATGATCAATAGAAAAAGTCGTTACTCCATTTTCCACCGGTGCACTATTCCTCGGAACACCCCCTCCCCACACAGCCGGCAATACCCCACCAGCCTCCCCCTAGAAGCCAGCAATCACCCTCTCCATCCCACCCCCTCCCCAACACCTCGCAAACACCCCACCCACCAGCCCCCAAACACACCATAAACCCCATCCACTGCTCCCAACACCCCACCTGCTCCATTTAACGCAGAAGAAAAGTGCATATCAATGTACTGTTTCAGCTAAACAGCCATATGCATATTTAAAAGATCAATTGCATCACAAAGTTCCTTTAATTGGCCGCCCCACATGCACCTTTGACCTAATATGATTCACACAAAAGATTGAATGCCAGACTAGTGCATGTAGTGAAAGATTGTACCGTTTCAGTGATACAGCAAAATGCATATTTAAATTAGCTCATTTGCATTACCTAAGCCGCATAGATCACACACTTTCAAATTGCAAAAAAAGAAAGCGCACCATGATAGCTTTCATTTGCAGTGAAGGAATTTTTCGTGTGATCCATGTATTGTTCAAAATTGAGCAATGACGCTGATTTTTGCATATTAATTAGCTCCTTTGCATACGTAATTTGCCTGAAATACCCCCTAAATATAATCAGTTCGAGATCTATCCCGACCGATCCATTCCAACATAGTTACATCATTATACACCTTACAAAACTCCAGAAAGAACAACTGGTACACAAGCCCTTGCGGGGGGAAATTTTAGTAAATTATGCAAATTAGTTAATTAGCATAGTTACACCCCAAAATCTAATCATGTCGAGAACTCATGGACCCGCGCAGGCTTCATTTATGTAACATAGAGGAACCTCTGTTAATAACTCTCCTGGATTCATTTAGGAGCTTAACAATGGGAGTATCAATTAAAACGGGGCTCATAACAAAAACAACAGGCCTTTCAAGTAGTAATAAGGAGCTCCATTTTTGGAGCTCCTGACAAGGCTGCTCAGGAGAGCTCTAGGGAGTCCGGAGCATTTTTTTTTTTAGCTTACCTCAGAAATGAAGGTCTGACCCGCTTCTTTCCACCAAGTTACACCTCGTAGCCCTTAACGAAACTCCAGATTAAAATGTACAAAAGGCAGTGAACAGGATGACACACAGGACAGACAGCAGGACCAGACAAACAGACAGACAGACACAGACAAGAAAAGTGATTACTAAGTCTCTGCCGAACAAAGTTCAGGCGAGACAAAAGGTCTCAACCCAAAAGGTATTATTATACTAATGTTTGACCACACAAGATTGTACACACAAGACAGACGAACACAGAGGACACACAAATCATGCCAATTAAGGTCTTTCTTGATTGCATCGGACGACCTCGAGAGGACAACCTTAAAACCTGGAAAATGCAATTTTTTGTTTTTCTGGATATTTTGAAATGGAGGAGCAAATTGCAACCCGTATTTCAGCAAATTGCCCCGGCTCCCTGGTCGGTTATGTGCAGAGATTTCAAACTCAACCAATGTTTTCTATACTTACATGTGGATGTGCAGGTGTTATAAGGACAATTAAGGACTGCAAACTTCCCATACAAATATAAGGAGTTGTTTCTGTCCTTTGGGGAGGGGCTTGGATGTACGTTGGATTTATTAGTTTATGTGCGAGCAATTTATTTATTACAATGCTTTTGGGAAGGATTATACGCTGGTGGCACGCAAGCTCTAGTGGGCTCTGCAAGTCCCCACAGGCAACAAGTTGGGATGCCAAGAATATACCAAAAAATAACTGAAATGACTTGGGGAAAGGTGTTTATCTGGCATTGGCTTCTTTAAAACAGGTAAACGAAGATTGTCATAATTGATAAACCAGGCCAAAAACATGAGCTGGGGGACAACTAAGACTGCATGAGTAGAATCAGGCACACTGGTTTGGACATAGGAAAGCCTCTTACCAAAATGTGTTATCTATGATTTCGATTATTTAGCAAGTATGGTAAGGTGGTCATTTTTGGCCAAAAAGTGGAGGGCACCAGACCTGATTATTGTAAGAATCAGCAATCCCTTTTGCGTAGTATTGGATGGTCAAAAACACTTTGGTCACGACGGAAACCATTATGATTGGGTAATTTAAATGGTTAAAAAATAAAACATAGTAATTTTTGGCCAAATTGGTAATAAGATGCTTTCTTTTGATTAGCACTCTCCTACATGGGAAACAGGATTTCCAATCAACAGGATCAACACAATTCACATATTTTTTACAAACTTTTGTCAATAATGGTCTTTTTTTGGCCACAAATTGCCAAATGACAGAATGGGGTACAACTAAATACCATTTTAATTGGATACCAGAACCGTTTTGAACCCTAAAATTTGGACCAAATGTAAATTGAACTCATTTTTCGCCCAGGACAATTTGGTCAATAAGCGACTTTTGGTCCAGTTAAGCGCTTTGGTCCAGTTAGGTTGCAACAAGGAGAAAGTTCACATATCGGGTGTCCTAAAAAAATGAAAGTTCTGATTTGCCCTGATGTAAAAGCTTTCCATCAAAAATATCCCCATCTGAAAGGTCTAAGCTGAGAAAATAACTTTTTTCTATCTTTTTAGAACATTTCTGTGCATATACAAGGTAAGAAAACATTGTCTAGTGCTACTTCTTATTATGACAACAATATTTGGTGCCTCAAAATCTATTGTTGGGCACCTCCTTTAAGCACTTTTGGCAACAGATCACCGAGGACGACTTGAGAAATATTGTCCCCCTGGGTAAATTGCATCGGTATATATGTCTGTGGTGCCCCTTTCCACAATGCTTTACTGCATCAACCGAGTTGTAATTAGAATAGTAAATTAGTCTCAGGTAGATACAAGATGAATATGTTATTAATTCTTTCCTTGGACGATGCCAGCACACACAAGTATTAAACAAAACAACAATATGGCCGGATTTGAAACCAGCGATCTCGTATTACTCTATTACACGGTGCTCTTCCAATGGAGCTATCACGCCATGGGTTGATAGAGGACGGATAGAGGAGGCATAGAATAATCGATAGGTGTTAGGTCCGAATAGGAAGTCCATCACTTCCTAGCGGATAGCATCCAGAATGAGTAATTTACATCTACAATTTATACTGTTTTGAAATTGTTAACTATTTAGTCTCCAGGTAGCTTGGAGAGAAAGCCCAGCGCACAGTGTTGGAAAAAAAAAACCATATGAGGCTTTTGGATGGTTCAAACCAGCCAGGGACGTATGCCAGGATTATTTTTTCTGAGATGTAAAAATGGAAAACATATTATTTTTTAAAAATGTTAATTAAAAGAAAAGATACCAAAGGTCCCCCTAAAGTTGTTTTTTTTTCTTGGACTCTTTTGACCATTTCATCACTAAAAAGGTGGATTCCTTTCAAAATTTCTTAAAATTGGACCTTTTTTATAATGAAATCAGCAAAAAAGGACCTTATGACCCGTTTGTGGAATTTAGGGGGGTGCCGGACTTGCAACGTCCGTATTACATAGCCCAGTGCTAATCAAAAATGGTTATCAAGGCCGGGTTGGTAGAGGAGCAACAGATTATAATCTCTAGGTGTTTAGTTCTGAAAGGAGTCAATAGCTTTCCTAGTGGATAGCATCAGAAACGGTACCCTTTGTGGTTTTGATGAGTATTCATGTAATAGACACATTTGTTGATTAAAGCAAAGCAAATTCAAGTTAGACTATAAATTACCTGGATATACAGCCTCTTATTATAAAGTGAACAAGAGATTTTGAGGCACCCAATATATTGTGTCACATAACTAGTAAATGTAATATAGAATAGACACGCAATAGATTTCTTGCCTTGTATTTTGCTCCTACCATGTTCCAAATATATTTAAATATTTCAATATAAACATAGGCCTGAATCTGTATTTGCTCCTATACAAAATTACAAAATTTCACAATTTTTGCACCAAAGAAACCTTCATCCGATTAAGCCTTTCAAGATGGGGTGTGTTTTAGGGACAACTGATCGGGTTGAAATCTCTTGTTGCACCTTTAATGTCCCTATCTCTATTTGGGTACGTAATTTTTTATGTGTAAATATCTTTATTAGTGTGCATGGCCTTCATCTTGGACAAATTGGAAGAATTTCATATTTTGTGAAAATGTGCCAGTGGCGCTTTTAAACTGGGAAGATCAACATCTTCCATATGAAATTTGCTAGAATAAGTCCAGTGACCTTTAAGGTCAGACTAAATTAACAAACAAAATACCTCATTCTATGACTCTGTAGAGGCTCATGATGCAGAAGCAGTGCAAACAGGCAATAATCCCCTTTAGGGCAGCCCAGATGAAGAGGAGTGCTTCCAAGCTGAAGGTAAAGAAATATGCATTCCATCAGTAACCTTACTCACATAGATTTGGTTTCAAGATCATTTGAAGATTTTTTTTTGTGTGTGAAAATATTGTCACTGAATTGCGCTTCATATCAGGAATACATAGACTAGTGTGTCAATGTCACCTGGGAAGGATAGGAGGAATTTTGGCTGCAAAATAGGGATGGGTCATTTTTGGACAAATTAATGAAGACCCTGCCGATCCAGAATGAAAGCACTAACCTAGGATTAGAGCTAGGAGTTCTTTGGCTAATACTCACCTTTGAAGAAAATATGAATCTAAATATAGTTGAGTTACAATCAATATAGGAGACTTTTAAAAATGTTAGGGTTGGTTTCAACATATCATTACATATTTTACAGTGGGACTCCACTTTATCAATATTCCTGTATTTTGTTTGGGGGGG
>JAMKCH010040979.1:0-13343 GCA_023653785.1 Ophioderma brevispina | reverse complement strand
TCCAAACCAAATATCCTTTTAGCCCCCGTAATTTCACAGGGTAAATGAGAAAAATGGTAGCTTTCTTCAAATACAAAATGTTTGGCCCCGCCTTAAATGCTGGCCGCCTTTTATGCCTGGCCTACCTATTACCCCTGCTATTACCAAATGACCCCCTTTATAAAATGTGCACATAGAGTAACAATTGACCCCATTTCTGTTTTCCTGTTATCCACTTTTTCACAAGTTTGCATAAAATTATCCACTTTTTTTAAAGAATTTGAACACCCAAATACAAAATTTTCGCAGCCTAGTGCACTTTTTAACAAATATATAATTCATGGCAGAATTTTATAATTCCATTGCAGTTGAACTCTGAAAAAGAAACCTTTCATATTTTAATTTCAGGTTTTTAAAATCATTGGCCCCTAAAGTTTCTACTGGAGCCCCCATTTTATTCAGCTTGTTTACAGAAATGACCACGTATTTTTGGGTACATTTTATCTGAAAGGACCTGGGAAAGGACCCTATTGTACCTGGCAGAGGCACATATACCCATCATTCGCATAGGGATGGTCCCCCGGCACTAGTTGACCCAATGTGTTGATTAATATCTCTATATAATTGCTAAAGATCTCCCCATCTCGATTGCAGTCTGACAAATCATCTCGAATGCCCAAAATTAATTTTGGCGGGAAAATTGCGGCCATTCTTGGATAATGACCATCACTTTCCACTGTTAATATATCAATTTGAAAGGCTACACACCTGGCAGGCATACTGAAAAACAGTTCAAATACAACCAAAAATGGAAAAAATCTTCCTAAACATGCATTTATGAGCTATATACCTTTGTCGACATATGGGCGTATGGTAAACGTCCACGTAAGATAAATGCAAATTAACATGTCTTGCCAGGCTCCCCTTCTTCTACCTTTTGATATTAATACGTTGTTTGGGGATTGTTACTGCTAGTTTACAGCAAGAAAACATCTGTACCAATTTTGTCCAGGTGTACCTAGCATTTTTCATCGATTGAGTTGGGTAGTTAGCTTAGTAATCCACGTGTACCAATCTTACGCGCAGATTCGGTCGCATCGTAAGAATTCGCAAGTTTGTAATTTCAGCACGGTGCCTTTGGGCTCATACACCAAACCGCAAGATCAGGATCAAACTCAGATTTTGTGAACAACGCTTTTCTCAAGGATATCCATTGAACCAAGACAAATAGAAGGTGCGGAATGAGAAATGAACCTTTAAGGGATCCTTTAAATTACTGATTAATTCATTGTGTGATTAGTAAAGTCAGGTATAATTTTTATTATAATTAAAAGTTCGTTGTTATGTGTTTGCAGGGCCTATAGATTCTTCAGATCAGCCTTCGTCTGATAAAACGTTTTAAAAACCCTTTAAAACGTACCATTTGGCAATAGGTTCGTCTTTTGATTATGTTTAGAGAACGGTTTTGTTACGTCTTGAGATGTTTGTGATCTGAACTTACTATGATTTTTCATGATTGCAATGAATCCATTGATTGTAAATTGGGCATAATCATTACAATTTATATATAGTGTCATCATTATTATAATAACAAATTTAAATACAGTTAAATATCAAGCAGACACAAAACGTTCAGAAAATGTTTTTCCTATAGGATCTTTTACGTCTTCCATAATTTATATTTCACGAAACGTTGCACAATACTAGTAAATTTAAGTAAATCAATTAATTTATTAACAAGTAAACACAAAACGTTTTCAAACGTTTTAAAATGGTTTCCAGGTTGATTCGTTGGTTTTGTGTGTGTGTGTGAGAGAGAGAGAGAGAGAGAGACGTTTTACAAACGTTTTTAAAACGCCCGACCAACATCAAAGCTCCTATACTCGGTTTGTGGTTTGTGTCTGTATTGATGAGTATTTTGAATAGTATTGGTGAGTTGCTATAACTAATGAGTCTTGACCGCCATGCCATGCATCGTCTGATAAAATGTTTTAAAATTTTTTGCAAAATACTCACAAAACAAGCATAGGCTTATAAAAGAATAAAATCACAATGTTCTTATAACATTTCATGACAACCTATTAAAACACTCTTCTCCTAAACGCCCAGACTATAAAAATTCAAACTTTCGAATAAAATTAGGGATAAGCAGCGGATAATGAAGACAATGCCTTTTTAGCTTATAAATCCAAGATAAGTAAAATTCCATACAATTACTTTAATGTTGGACCTAAAACATAGTGAAAAAATTACAAAAAATGAGGAGGAAGGGGAGGGGAAATTTGTCCATACCGGCCTTTCCCGCAAATAGACATACAGCGATATGGTGTCACAAAATCTATACTAAACAGCTGATTGTGGTTTACACCAGTACAGAATAAACAGAGATCAATAATATCTGTGTTTGAGGTCAACCTGCACAGTATTACGCTTATAAATATGGGATATTTACAAGGGAAAGGCCTTTTTGATCTCAAGTCGGAATTTTGATACGCACGTGTAGAAATTACAAAATCAGATAAAAAAGTACTCCCTTGTTTTTCAAGCCAACCACTTGCAGCTAGTTATGTTAGCACATCTATGCCAGTAACAAAATATAAAATACAAATTTTGATGATTATTTCAATGTTTACGATCAGCAAATCGCTGCTTATCCCTTCAATGTCGTTTAGCTATAAGTGGGTATAGTGTTTAGACTTACACGCGACGGGTCCCAGGTACAATACCCAATACAAGTAAAGCACTTAAAGGCCGACTCAGAGATTTTGAAATATATTGTTTTGGTTAGTAATTAAAAATAGTCATCTAGAACTAAAGATAGTCACCTAAAATGCTAAATTCCAAAGTTAGAGATAGCACTAACATTTATACACAGTACAACAGTGCCATAGGATACCGTGTATAACAAAAATTCCGGATCCGGAATTTTATAACAAAGCTGTGGTTTTCTATATGAAGCCTTTGAAGGACTTCGATTTGAGCTTATATATTTCACACAATGATTAGTATGGACAAGCATTATGCAAATGCAAAAATCACGAACTGTTTGAAAAATGAGTGCGCCCTCATCGGGAAATCTCTGAGTCAGCCTTTAATGTAGATTCCCTTGCAATATACAACTCCGATAAAACGTCTATTCCTTTCTTTTTGTATTAATTCTTGGCGTTTAATTCGGCAATTAATCTAATGTTCTTTTAACGTTATAACGTTTTGGACGTTATCATAACGTTTTAGAAACTTTTCAAATAACGTTCTTACAGCGTTTTTATATTCTGTAGGTTTTATTTCCGCCTTGAATAAGTAAATGCCTCTGTTGAAATGGTTTTAAACAGATTTTGAAATATATTTTTTGTGTAATAATTAAAAATAGTAAACTAGAACTAAAGATAGTAACCTAAAATGCACAATTCCAAAGTTTGAGATGAATCCGATCTTTCGTTTTGATGCAGTAAATATTTATGTACAGTATTACGTGCCAGGATACCGTGTATAACAAAAATTCCGAATCCGGAATTTTATAACAAAGTTGTGATTTTTTATATGAAGGACTTCGATTTGAGCTAAGCTATTTCACACAGTGACTAGTACATGCCGGGACAAGCATTATGTATATGCAAAAAACTTGATTTCTTTGAAAATTGAGGGCGCCCTCATCTGTAAATCTCTGAGTCAGCCTTTAACGTTCTTAAAACTTTTTTAAAACGTTCTGAAAACGTTTTCGAATGACGTTTTTAAAATGTCAAAACTTCAACAAAATTACGTTTATAAAACGTATTATCAAAAAGTCCAGAAAATGTAAGACTTGTAAGTGGTACGTTTTTAAAACGTCATATTTTTTATTTTCCTTTTTATTCCCTGTACCAAGGTTTGGTAGACGTGGTGGAGGGAAGAAAACATACAAATATTTTCCACCAAATCCACCACTTAAAAACTACAGTACATTGGATGACATGGGAGTGGATTATGATTTTACCAATCCTGATATGCATGGGTGTTTAAAAAGAGAAGAAACAACACCACAACACAAAACATTATGATAAAGTCAGGACAAACTCTCACATTCACACCACTCTCACCACATTGAACCCCACACAACTCACACCCACACAGAACCATGGTGATTTGATAAAAGTAAAACAATCAATAGGCTTCAAGATCAAGGATCCATTTAAAGTGTTGTTATAAGTTTCCCATTACTTTCAGCAATTTGATACTCGGTATTCTTATTTTAACGAAATTAAAAAAGGCAACAATATTGGATTTGTTTATTGGAATTTACACCTATGAAATAAAGAAAAAGAAAAGAAATACAGCTATCATGTTCTGAGAATTTTTAAAATGTGAAAAATGAAAAGATTCCCAGAAACACTATTACTTATAAAACAGTCTCTTAGGAGGAGCTTAAGAGAGTCGCCTGGTGGAAAGAAAGACTTGCCATCAACTAAGTAACATCTATTGGTATTGTACCTGGTGAGCATCTCCCACCTTGGAGCTGACTCCTCGTGGGCTGAATGGCGATGCCTCAACAGATTGAGAACCAGATGCCGATCTAAGGTTCTTGCAGGAATCGGGCCTGGCTACCTGGAAGCAGATCAGGCTACTACCTGTGGTTGTGCGACACAGCACCACAGACAATGGAACATATCTTGGTCTGCCCATTGCTGTCGGCAACAATACAAAACAAGGACCCTTTTTGGCGGGGGGGGGGGGGGAAAATTCAGTGAAAAGCAGCCAGATGTTGCACTCATCTCTGGCTGGATCATACATATTTGAGAACCACAGTGGTTGGAAACGATAAGAAGAATCCAAAAGGTGAGAAACTTTTTCACATTCACAAAAAAGTGAAAGAAAGTTTCAGGAAATTTCTTCCAAAAAATAACAATTAACGAATCAATTCCACCAATTTTTAATATGGAGAAACTTCTTCTTCTTCTTCTTGTGTAGTACTACTGGCCACAGTGTCACAGGAACCAAGCGGTCAGGGTTGAGTGCGCAGCAGTTGAAGTTAGTCTTGTTTGGTGCCAAATATGGGATTTGACGGCTTCTTTGAATTTGTCACTATCGGTGATGGTGACGAGTGATTCTGGTAACTTGTTCCAGTCCAAGATAGTTTTCGGTAAAAATGAGTATTTGTAACAGTCTTTGTTGGCAAATAGTGTTGTGAAAGCTCTGGAGTTGGTGTGCCGTGAGGGTCGGTTGGCCGGCTGTGCGAAGTCGCCAACTGGAATGGATAGGTGACCATGTATGGATTTGGTTGGAATATAACCAATCTTCTTATTTGGCATCTATCTGTGAGTGTCTCCCACCCAGTTCCTTATCCGCATTATGTGACACTGCAGGAGATTTGGTTTTGAAATCATTACAGCAAAATCTGGCGGCCCTGTGTTGTATTAACTCCAGTTTGTTGATGAGAGTCTTAGTGTGCGGGTCCCACACACTTGCAGAGTATTCAATCAAAGGTCTCACTAAGGTCTTATATGCCGACGCTTTGATATCCTCCGGGCATTGATGTAGGTTTCGCATGACAAAACCCAAGTCCGGTAGCAGAAGATGATCTTTGTGTATGTGTGCATTCCATGTACGTTCACTATCAGTGTAACACCAGATAGGAGTGACTTTTTGTCTCTTGCAATATGGATTCACCCAGTTTGTAACTGAATAGCTTTGGGTTTCTCGCATGTGTGAGTCTCATGGTATAGCATTTTTAGCATTGAAGCTCATTTGCCATTTGTTTTGCCAGTTAACCAGGGTATTTAAGTCGTCTTGGAGTGATGTGTGATCAAACTCATTTTGGATTTCTCTATACAACACACAATCGTCAGCAAAGAGTCTGACACTTGATTTGATATTGTTTTGGGAGGTCATTTATGTATGCCAGAAACAGCAGCGGCCCCAACACCGTGCCTTGCGGGACGCCCGAATCAACTGCGGCCCAGGTCGAATGCTCACCACCGACAACGACACGCTGGACACGATGTTGAAGAAAGCTGCTGATCCAGGCATGTGTTTTGTTGTGGATACCATAACGCCTAGTTTCTGGAAGAGCTGGTAGTGGGAACGCTCACATGCTTGCAAAATCCGTGAGAATTAAATCAACCTGTTTTTTTATTATTAAGAGATAGGGCAAGATCTTGTATTGTAAGAATTAGAGGAGATTCGGTGGAATGATGTGAACGGAAACCATGCTGTTTATCTGTAAGGACTGAATCGGTATCAAAATGATGCATAATACGTGAGTGAATGATGTGCTCAAGCACTTTGCAACATATCACTAGTTAAGGACACTGGACGATAATTCTCAGCACGTGTCCTATCCCCCTTTTTGTAAATAGGCGATATGTTAACTGTAACCATGACTCGGGGAGAATGCCAGTATCAAGTGATCTTTGGAATATCAAACTAAGAGCCGGTGCAAGTTCTTCCGCAGCAATTTGGAGTACACGTGACTTATTCCATCTGGACGGTGCTTGGATTGGTACTATTGATCCTGAAAAAAGTTGAAAATAAAAGGCCTCAATTGGGTGGGTTTCAATGGTACATTTTGAAAATTAACATTGTGTATATTAGCTTCACTCCAAATCCTCCAGAACATCCAAACAAATAGTCTATTTGTTTTCATCTTCAAAAACAGCACCATTCCTCAAAAAGGAATATTGAGATTTTTACACGGTTGCATCAGTAACTGGCTAGTAAACTAACCGTAAATGGTTAAGCTCGAAAATGTCTATGTATCGCAAACGAAGGAATTTTTGTAATTAGAATAAATAATATCGGAGATCTCGATAATAATTCAACGGCTGCTGGAAAACGTCCTCAATATGAAAAGCAGAGGAAATAGAGCCATGTACGTGTCTACGCTCACCCATTTGTTGTTTATTGGTTCAGGTAAGTCAAGATAGAAGTATTTACTTGAGGTGGCACTATTTCATCATGGACGGACATAAACTTAGCATGCAGCTCTGGCTTTAAGTACAATCTGGGATCCCAATTCTAATTACAAAATCGCTTATTTTATGATAAATACGCATTTTTGAGCCTTTTCGTTCGCAGGTGTAGTTTCCAAGACAATTACCTACATATCAGCTGTGCAAAAATATCAAATTTTTGAATTTGGTGCGCTCTTCAAAAATGTGCTGTTTATTTGCCAAGGACTCCTGAAAAAAATCATTATGCATAACATAACTTTGTCTTCCATAAAAAAAGTTTCGCCCATTGAATAAAATTGCCACCAGATTAAACCTCGTAGAAACCTAAAAAAAAAACATGTTTAACACTTTCAAATTTAAAACGTCATATTGTTAGCTTGTTTCTGCTAAACATACATTATTATCTTTTAACCTCGTTTAACTCTCAATTTTTTTCGAGACAGACGTTTGAATCTTGAATCTTGACCGTATGCTAACATAACTAGACATCAAACCATTTGTAGCTATCACTTATAAATCTCTGGGCTCCCTCTCTATCTCTGAAAATTGTGTGCATTTAATACAAATCAATAATCGGCCCAACAAATAAGCCAGTAATTGTAAGTTATGCAAATCTGATGACGAATTTTCGTTATTTGTTTAAATTCGATGCTTTAAAAAAAAAAAAGATAAACAAAACATATATTTTTCCGTTCTTCTTTAGGAACATTTCCTGGACCTTTAAAATGTTTAAATTTTCTTTCTGGTGCTGAAAAATGTAACTATTTTCACTATTAAAATCATCATATTCAGTTTGTTTACACCCCATGATGCTATTCCTTCTTTTTATATGTAAATTTTTACTGTATTGTTGCTTTGTCGCCGGATTTCATGATCATTTCATATTTTTAGGTCAGTCATATCACCTATATGCACAATAATTCACGTAAAATACATAGAAGATACAATACATATTAAAAAATTAAATGGTATAAAGGGAACAATAACAGAAGCATGTTGATGAACAAGATAGCCCCAAAAAGCCACAAGACTTTATTTCCATTGGGGTCCTTACAAAAGGACAAACAGAAAACAAGGCAAAAAGAGATACACCACTAGCAGTTCAAGGAATGGCGCTCCGTCCTTTCTCTCGATCTGTTTTCATGGCAAGTAAGATTTGCTTCTTTTTTTGAAGTGAGCGTGACTGTTGATCATGGATTTAATAGTGCCTTGAAGGGAGTTCCATGCCTTATTGCAGTTGAATTGAAACGTTTTTGCTACCAGAACTGCCCCCCGAACCCTAGGACACAAAATTAAGGTGCTAATCCTGGTATTATAAGCGATGCCTTTCCGAGACTTTTATAAAAAGATCACCGAGATACTTTGGGCGAGATGTGTATTGTATAATTTTGAAGACATGGTTAAGCTTCAATGCATGACCCCTATCTTCAAAATTTAGGAAGCACCTAATTTATGCAAGTTCACCTCCTGGCCAACATGTGTTCTTTTGAATCCAACCAAAGTAATCTGACAATCTTAATCTTTGGCATGACCTGTTAAGTTTATTTCTGGAGGTTTTTTTATAAAGGCCTGAAAACCAGGATTAACAACAATAATCAAAATAGCACTGAATCAAAGCTGAACTAGAGTTTTGCGATGTTTTTGATCAAGATTTTGGGATTGTCTGTAAAGAACCTGAGTTTTTGCCCCTCTCTTTTAATTCCAATATTTGCAACAGCTTCCCCTGCAGACACTGGTCCAATGTGATACCCCCATATTTGACAGATTTTGCAGATTATAGGTTCATTATTGCACGTACATTAAATTCATTTTGCTTCTTAATTTCCTGTTGATCCAAAAAGAATGGCCTCAGTCTTACCAAGTGAAGAGCACTTGTTTTCAATCGAGCACTGCGAACCACGACTTAAAGGTTCGTTCATACTACGTAAACTTTACTGCGAAATGTTCCCGTCAACTTCCCTTCACTCCTAAGATTTACTGCAGTTCAACCCAGTCACTGCAGGTCCCACGGGTTGCAGTACGTTGCAGTCAACTTGCGGAAATTTGGTCATACTGCAACACTGATTGCACCCCACTGCATCTTCTGGCATCGCCATTTAAAATAATTTTAACTTCGTTGCAGTACTTGGGCAATTGCGTTGCAATACTGCAAGTGATTGCAGTGACAATTTTTGGTAGGCTGCTGCTGCACTGCAACTGCATTGCAGTGGGAGTGTGAACGGACCTTTAAGGTTCGTTCATACTACACTGTAACGTGCGTTGCGGTAAGTTGCAGTTCGAATTCGGTCTCTGTCCAGTATACTGCAGTGCGGTACTGCCACCGAGTTAATCATTTATTTTACACTTCAGCTGCAGCAGGTTACGGTGAAATTGATTTGCTGCAGCAATGAGCGATACTACGCTGCACAGCGCAGTGCAGCGTAGTATGAACGAACCTTAACTCCATGCTGAGTTTTGCAGCATTTCTTTAAGGATCTTCCCCCCCTTTGCCATCCACAATCAACATGATCAATTGGCTATCACCTGCATAGAGTCAAAGCTTACAGTCAACGCTGATTGGCATATCGTGACATAGCAGAGAAATAAGAAGTGGCCCCAAGACACTGCATTGGGCACCACCGCATTGTGATTGACATATAGGCTTGGAGTTGGTTTTATTCCCACAGACAATTGATGTCTATCCTTAGGTAAAGACTTGAACCAATCTATTGTCGAATGCCCATAGCACCAAGAGTATTTTTGCACATGATATTCATGAATTGACAGTTTGGTCAAAGGCTTTTTTTTGTAAGATCAACATCACCATACCCGTGTAGTTACCCTGAGAAATATGTGTACGCATTGATCGGTAGATGAATGGGATTATCGGTAGAGAACTACCTCTAAAAACCAGATTGGGGAGAATTTACAGGAGTTGATTTTCAGTTACTAGGAAGTATATTGCAAGCTGTTGTACACAGATTTCTCAAGAATTTTAGAAAACCTACACGAGTATGTGGATAGGCCTATAATTTGTATTAAAATTTAGTACTTGTGCCGGATCATTTTATTTGGTATAAAATTTATGTATAAGCTTTTTATTTTGTATAAAATTTATGTACTTGTCTCTGGACTCAATATTACCGTGGAGAAATAAATTATACTATTCACTGTACCTACTATTGTTCAATACCAGCGCAAACTCTATGATGGGTTGGGTGCATCTGATGGCACCTGCGGATCTGCTTCTACAGCAATTGTCTAGCACCACTCTCGGTGAATGAAAGGACTCAACTCTGATTGGTTACCGAGTTAATTGGCTAGTCTTGCACGAAATCTACTCTTGCAAGACAATCACATTCATACTCACGCATGATAAAAAAATGTAAGCGCGCACAAGATCTCAGTCTCAAGTCTAATTCATCACACACACACACAAGAAAATGGCGTTATTGTTGTTTACACTGACGACGAGTCGGCGGAGTGTGTGAAGTAGTTGGCCTCGGGAAAATGCCACGGTTAATTAATCTTAAGATATTTTGAACATATCTATAGACGGCCTAAAGTATCATCAGGTAACCATTTTGTTCAGGATTGGGAAAGAATCTGTCCAGTATCGTTCAAGGGAAACGGAGGACAACCATTGCAAGAGTACGGGTAGTGAAAAAGGAATTTTGTTTTTGCCACCACGAGGGTCTACATGGGTTGCCAAATTAACACGGATTGTCGCGTGTCGCGGCTTGGAGTGTCGCGTTTCGCTTTTTAGCCCCAGATCAACGTGTCGCGTGTCGGATATTTTATGTGTGCCATCAGATGTCGATCAGGTATGGCATCGCATGTTGGATTTTTGTGCCTACAATGGGTCCAGAAATGCGCATTTAGAGAGCGCTATTGCCCGATTTGTTGGCAACGCTCTGTTTTTTAGAGTATATAATTTAGCAATTATTACTCCAATGTGAGCTGTGAAAATGTGGAGAATCAGTTAGAATCCAGTTGCATAAAATCCCGGGATAAACTTTAACTTTATCACATCGTCACCATGTCCCATCTCGGAAACATACCGGTTTTTAAGTACGTTACAGTTAACTCTGTTTTAGCTGAGGTTTTAGTTAATAGAAAGGAGTGTTCCGTAGCCGTATACGGCTACCAACCCCGGGGTTCCGTAGCAGTATACGGCTACAGAACCCCGGGGTTAGGTATAGCCGTATACGGCCTGAGGCTACGGAGCGTGTCCTACAGGGGATCGCGTTATATAGCCCGACACAGTCATGCGTGACGACTGATTTCTGTACGACAGTTGAGTGCAACGAGAGGATTTCCCGGGGATCCCGCCGGGGATTTCACCTTAATCATAATCAACTGTCTCTAAAACATCGGAAAGTTAGGCCTACTGATTTTTGCCCTGATGTAAAGTTTCCATAATAAAAAAATATCCCCAAAATCTAAAGGATTGAAGCTGAGGAAATGTGTTCTTGCGTACAAAAATTGTGCAATTTCTAATTTCGTATAGGAGCAATACGAAATTCAGCCTATGTTTTAAACATGTGAAATATAAGCAATTTAGGGATTAGGATCGCACCAGAGTTTTGGACTTCGATCCGATCCCTAGCCGATCATTGGCACCAAAATAATTTAACACAATTAGATCATTTATTGAGGAAAATATGCATGGCAATTGCCAACTCCCCTCCAATTTGAGTGTGTGTTTATAAAAATGGGACGTTTGGCGAGGGCTAAATTTTAACCAAAATGGTAGGCCTATTACCATTTTAATAGAAATGTCTGTTAAAATACGAATATAAGAAATATGAGTCATTACTTCTTTTTATTCTAGTTTTAAAAAACATTTTTAAATTTGGATATTTTTATTTTGTGATGAATACGTATTTTTGAGCAATGATTTATTCCTTGTATTAAAGAAAATGCCAATATTACAATACGGTGCTTTTAGGTGGAACTACCCTCTCAGAGGCAAAAATAAAATCTACAATGAAACTGATGAAAGAAATACTTTAGCTTCTTTGAGTTTGACGGACAATCGGAGCTCCCGTTCAAAAGTTATGGTGGAAAATGTAACTTCGCAAACTGACATCCCTTATCATATTTCTTATGTATTTTATGTTTTCTCAAGCTGCGATATTTTATTTTTTCCACTTAAAATTATATTCAAAAAGTAAAAAAGAGAGATGTGATAAAAAGCAAATTCAAACATACTTATTGGACTATGCCTTGAACTAGAAACGGGAAAAGAGTATACCGCCCTTAATTTTTCACAAGTCCAGAATTTTTGTTTTCTTTCAGGATTTTCACAATGTATTTACTACCACAATAGCGTCTTCAAACAGTTTTCACGTAATGTTTTTTTAACACAAAAAAAATGAAGTTATTTAAAAATCGCTTTATAACCAATACAAACTTTTTTATAAAGGTTCTTTCGAAACAGATCCGACTATTAGCGAAAACGAGTGTTGACGGTACACAGTACATTTTGCCTAGTTAAGGAATTCTGTTATGAAGGCCTACATGTTTTAACTATTCCCAATCATCTTTTTAACCCTATGAAGAATATGGAAGAACTGTCCCTCATAACCTCCCCAAAACGCCGAACCCTCACACCACTACTCGATGCGGCTTTGGAATGGAATTTTTGCGACCCTACAAATTGTAAAAGGGACGCACAAGAAACTAAAACAAAAAAAACGATTTGTTATTGGCTAAAATGGCTTTAATGAAACGGACTACTTGCCTGGGATATACATTTGACGTGCCGACTCACCTACACATAACTTGTCTTAAATCCACTCTAACTATATATTCTGTCACGTGTCTTGTTCAGAGCTAAAGACTTAGATCTTTCTTCTTTGAAATCTGCCCAATTTGCAGTTGTTACACTCAGGAAGACTCCGATATTTACCGCTATGTTTCCGCAAATTCCAACTGCTTCAAATAAGATGTAAAATTCATTAACAATATTTTTCAGATAAACTAACTTCTGAAGAAAGGTTGCATGCACGAATCAAGCTGCCCATCGATTCACTCTATTGACACTGATTGATATGCAAATAGAACCATCTAGCCGTAACAACACCGTACAGTCGTGGTTTGGTTTGAGCGATACCATGTATCGGTCTAGTGGGTAGAAGGGGTTTTCGTGCACCCCCCTGAAATTTCTAATCAATGTCACTAATATCATAAAAAATGCGTAGAAAACGAGTAGCTATGTTGAAAAAAATCAAAAGTGTCCCACGTATCATTTTTATTTCAAAATTTGATGCAATTATTATCGCCATTACAGAACACATACAATTTTCGGATATATCTCAGCTAATATATTGTTGATAACTGACCAAATGAGGTGACTGGACCTATGTTTTTCGGGTCAAAGATCAAGATGAATCCATTTAAAAATTACCAGATGGCCCCTTGATGACGTAATATGCCAATTAGGTGTCGCCATTA